>JADLZM010019215.1:417095-432095 GCA_018148995.1 Sinocyclocheilus maitianheensis | reverse complement strand
AGAGTGAGTGAGTGAGTGTGTGTGTGAGAGTGAGTGAGTGAGTGTGTGTGTGAGAGTGAGTGAGTGAGTGTGTGTGTGAGAGTGAGTGAGTGAGTGTGTGTGTGAGAGTGAGTGAGTGAGTGTGTGTGTGAGAGTGAGTGAGTGAGTGTGTGTGTGAGAGTGAGTGAGTGAGTGTGTGTGTGAGAGTGAGTGAGTGAGTGTGTGTGTGAGAGTGAGTGAGTGAGTGTGTGTGTGAGAGTGAGTGAGTGAGTGTGTGTGTGAGAGTGAGTGAGTGAGTGTGTGTGTGAGAGTGAGTGAGTGAGTGTGTGTGTGAGAGTGAGTGAGTGAGTGTGTGTGTGAGAGTGAGTGAGTGAGTGTGTGTGTGAGAGTGAGTGAGTGAGTGTGTGTGTGAGAGTGAGTGAGTGAGTGTGTGTGTGAGAGTGAGTGAGTGAGTGTGTGTGTGAGAGTGAGTGAGTGAGTGTGTGTGTGAGAGTGAGTGAGTGAGTGTGTGTGTGAGAGTGAGTGAGTGAGTGTGTGTGTGAGAGTGAGTGAGTGAGTGTGTGTGTGAGAGTGAGTGAGTGAGTGTGTGTGTGAGAGTGAGTGAGTGAGTGTGTGTGTGAGAGTGAGTGAGTGAGTGTGTGAGTGCGTGTGTGAGTGAGTGTGTGAGTGAGTGAGTGTGTGTGTGTATGTGTGTGAGAGTGAGTGCGTGAGTGAGTGAGTGAGTGAGTGAGTGTGTGTGTGTGTGTGTGTTTGTGTTAACCGTAACGCTGCCCTTCAAAACCGGTTTTATTTTTAATCCACCCTCCTGTTTATTATTGGTTGACTATGAATTCTGATCAGGTTGTATAAAGGTCAAACTTGAGTCCTGTGAGACTAACACACATTAATCAGGGTTTCTGCAGGTTTTTTAAAAGGTCTTAATTTGCCCTTCCACAAATTAAGTCTTTAAAAAGGTCTTAAATCAGAGCAGAAAGTCTTACATTCATAACATCATGGCATAAAATGTTACATGGGGAAAAATAAATATATATATATATCTTCCTCAGAATTTTTGTTTTGCTTTCCAATACAAATATCTAAACATCCTTAAATCAAGAAACATTCAAATGAAATGAGTTTATGCTTAAAGGAAGAACAAATATCTGTTAACATATCAAATAAAAACGAGTTTTCTCTTTGAATTACGAAGATTTTTCTGAGCCCTAACCAGATATTTGTTATTCTTAATCATAAACTCACTTCATTTTGAATCCGTTTCTCAGAAAGCAAGGCTAATTATTTCATGTAATTTTGCTTCTCGTGTAAAAGTATCTTGATTTTAAGAATATTTAGACATTTGCACCGGAAAACAAGACCGCGTTACTGATGAAGAACAGCACTTTTTGCAGTGTGATCCGAAGATACAGTAAAAGTTGCATTTTCTTTACAACTTTACATTTAGAAACCATGTTTACGTATTGCATTCCATTCAATTTATTTATTAAGTTTTCTTAACTTGGTCTTAAAAAGTCTTCAAAGGGTCATATGATGCTGCTAAAAAGAACATTATTTGGTGTAATGAAATGTGTTTATGCGGTTTAAGGTTCAAAAAACACATTATTTTCCACATACTGTACATTATTGTTTCTCCTCTATGTCTCGGCTTTCTGAAGCGTGTCGATTGTTACAAAGCTCATCGGTCTGAAAAGCGAGTTGTGCTGTGATTGGCCAGCTATCCAGTGCGTTGTGATTGGCCGAATACCTCAAGCGTGTGACGGAAATGTTACGCCCCTCACCATACTGTGATGCCCTGTCCGGCCGGAGTGACGAGACAAAAACATTAAAACCCATTATAAACGAGGCAGTTGTTGCATCCAGTATTTGGGCGGCATTATGCTAATATTTCCACATAGTGAGGTAGATATGTGGGGGCGTGTTAGAACGAGCCGTTTTAGGGGGGCGTGGCAGAGTCTTAACTTTGATAAAGAATATCTCTTTGGGTTTGAGACTTTAGTCTTTGCAACTTCAGGGATCTTATCTATGCACGATCAGCTTGTAACACTCCAAAGAGAAAGGAAAACTTGAAATCGCATCATATGACCCCTTTAATATTAACTTCTTGTTTAATGAACTGTTGTATTAAATCAATATCACATTTGCAAACTCCCTTAATAATCATTAAAAGCTGTCACTCATCTTAGTTTATCCCGATCTCACAAAACTCCATTATAATCGACGAAGCTCCCTACACTGCACAATGAATCTCTTATTTACACCCCGTCAACTCTGTGTTTGTTATAATGAGAGGATACGTCTGTGATACATTACTCTACGCTGCAGAAACACGTACGTATATTAGAACCTTTGAAGCTCCCTCAGCGCAAACACAAATATGCTGATCGGGTCAGTCGCACAGGTGCTCCTAAATATTATTTCATAGTCGCACGCAGTAGTTGGTCGCACCGTAGAGCCCTGTTCCTGTTTTTTCCTCAAGTAGTCTGTGATGCAACGATAAATGAAACTGAAGTGTGCTTCATTGTCACATTATCTTATTATGTTGCATGCTTGCTTAATTTGGTTTTTAATGTTTAACTCTGTCCTTTTTAACCTCTCCTCTCTTGCAGACTTTCTTTCTTTCTTTGAGCGTCTTCTCGACACACAGAGAGACCGATCCAGATCCAGATCCAGAACCAGAACCAGATTCAGGTCTGTAGACCTTCACTTTAACATCGTGTGTCAGAAATGCCGTGCATGGAATGTGTGCATGTTAGTGCATGTGTGTTACAGACGAAGATTTGCGGTTCGTTGAGTTAACTTGCTCTTTCTGCATAGTTGAGGATTCAGATTTATTGTTTTCTGATGCATCAACACACAGTGAAATTAAAATGAACGCTGTGTCTTGTGCTGACATTGATGAGACATATGATGGGATTTTGTGGTTGTTTGGAATGGGAAACTAATGCTTTCATGCAGTTATATTTCATATGAATTGCATTAATGAAAACCCCATCACACATTTTCGCTTTATTTGTTTTATAAAGATAAGATAAGAGATATTGCAGTTATTAAGTCTCTGTGATCGGCGAGATCTTACATGACGCCTGCAAAATCATTCATAAATCTCTGTGTCGGGTGCTTTGTAGATCTCATGAAGTCTGTCGAGGTCAGAGAAGAGAGAGAGAAAAATATTAATATTTTGATTATGAAATTATATATTTAAATTGTAAAGTAAAAATGTTTTAAATTCATTTCTTTGTGCTGATTTAAATAGAACACAATTGTGTATTATTTAATTTTATGTAACCGTGTTATTTTAGTATCATTTAGATGCTATTATAGTTTTTATTAATATTTTGAGTTTACATTTTTATATTTATATTTGAGTTTATCTTTTTTATTTATTTATTTTGTTGTCCTACCGTAAATATAACAAAGCTTAATATTTGATTAGTAATATGCATTGCTAAGAACTTCATTTGGACAACTTTAAAGATGATTTTCTCAATATTTAGATTTTTTTGCACCCTCAGATTCCAGATTTTCAAATAGTTGTATCTCAGCCAAATATTGTCTGATCCTAACAAACCATAAATAAATGGAAAGATTATTTATTCAGCTTTCAGATCTCAATTTCACAAAATTGACCCTTATGACTGGTTTTGTGCTCCAGGGTCACATTTTAGTTTTAGTTAGGATACTCTGTTTTACAGTAATGAGAATTTACACGTGAATTTGATTAATTGCCATGAAAATAATCTTAATGGTAGTAAAATAATCTCATTTTTTAATGCAAAACATAATAATAGTCTTCTGGTTTTCTCATCTAGTGTTGAATCACTGGAGTGCCTGTATAGCTTGAGTCTTACTGTATTGATCTGCTTCGAAACGATCGGCATGATTCAGCAACAGCCAAACACCTCATTGATTATGAAGTGTTTCATTGATTATGTCAATGGATATCAGCAGTTCAGTTCTGTTTTTAATAGCATCGGCCACATTATTAAAAAAATGTGAATAAACCTAGAACCTTAATGGATTGAAGCATGGTAAAGTGTGTTGAAGTGAGTGCAACTATGATTATATTCAGTGATTTGGTGTCTTGTAGTGAATGTTAATCACGCGTCTCTCAGGTCGGTCGGTGGGTTTGCCATCTGTGGGACTGAGATCCTCTCTGCTCGCTCGTCCCGGGGTCATGGTAAGACCACGAACCCTGCTTTACACGAGCTGATACAGCTCTCACATCACCGCTGATGCCACGCTTGTGTTTTGAAGGTTGAAGAGGGGCAGCAGAGTTTGGAGGCGCGGGGGAGCCCCGTACCGGAGGATGAGCAGGTATCACACCGCTTTAGGAATAATAATAATAATAATAATACATCTGTCCTACTTCTGATGATGGTGTTGCTTTTAATTCTGAGAGTTGCAGTATGATTTCATTGTTCACTAGGCACTTCTTTGAGAAGTTTTATTTTGTGTGTAATGTAAAACTAATAATAAAAATATTATTTGTAAGGAATATCACACAATATAACAGCTTTTTTTAAAACCATAAACTTCTGTCATGTAGCACTTTGTTTGGCCCCCCCAAAAAAAATGATTGTTCAAATTTCATTTGGTTCCATTTTAAAAGATTAATTAATCCTGATGTTAAAGTTAAAGTTTTATGCAATCACAAGATTACCATTATTATTTATGGGAAGCTGATTTATTCAGATTTCAGCTGATGTATAAATCTCAATTTGGAAAAATTGACCCTTATGACTGGTTTTGTGCTAGGGTCACAAATAGTAATTAAATTTAAGTTTGGGCTCTGTTGTTAACTGTAACCTTTAAGAGCGATTTGTTCAGTTTAATAAAAAAAAAAGCAATTTTATGTTTAGTTTCCCCCCTGCTGTATTGAAACCGTACCGAACCGTGACGTCAAAACCGAGGTACGTACCGAACCGTCATGTTTGTGTATATACATATACATTAGCAAAACAGAATTTGGTAAAAAAAAAATAAAATGGATTTCATAGGTCCCTAAAAATTAAATTTTTGCTTCATGATTTTAGAATTGTTTTTGTTTGCGTTAACAAATGAATTTTATTTAACCATTAAAACAGAATCCAGAAAAGGTAAAATTGTAAAATAAAGCTGGTTTCACAGTAAAGTGTGTGTGACGCAGGTCCCGTTCCCGCTGCTGCAGGGCGAGTGTGTGGAGCGTGTCGGGAGAGCAGAGGAGTCTGTCATTGCCTTAACCAGCTACCGCCTTCACATCAAGCTGCAGGAGAACCTCATCAATGTGAGTGTTTCTCTCACACACAACCACACCTGAGCGTCTGTGCTGAGATCCCGTGCCAATCACAAATCACAGCCAATCAGAAGAGAGCGTGGGCGGAGCCTCACACTGATTTTAATAATCAAATCAATAAAAATAAAATCATTTTAATATTACTTAATATACAGACTGATACGATCTTTGTCATGCAGTATAATCAATTGTTCACAGTTTCAGCATTCTTGTTTCATTTAATTCAGGTAAGTCATAAGGGTCCATTTTAAAAAAAAAATCATCTGAAAGCTGAATAAATTAGCTTTCCACTGATGTATGGTTTGTTAGGATAGAACAATATTTGAAAATCTGGAATCTGAGGGTGCAAAAAAATCAAAATATTGAGAAAATCATCTTTAAAGTTGTCCAAATGAAGTTCTTAGCAATGCATATTACTAATCAAAAATTAAGTTTTGATATATTTACGGTAGGACATTTACTAAATATCTTCATGGAACATGATCTTTATTTAATATCCTAATGATTTTTGGCATAAAAGAGAAATGGATAATTTTGACCCATACAATGTATTGTTGGCTATTGCTACAAATATCCCCCAGCGAGTGCTTTTTTACTTTTATTATGGCTATTAGAGTCATGCACAATAATATTTGAAGTAGAATTACAAAGCACATAATTAGTAGGGATGCACCGATATGAAAATTTTGGCCGATACCGATAACCGATTATTCTTTATTTTTGAAAGCCGATAACCGATATGTTGGCCGATAAATCTATATCCAAATTGTTATATACTTTTTGAGAGCCTGATTACAAAAAAGGTCTCATCATTAAAAGCCACATCCCAAACACTTCAACATAAGCAGCCTAGTTTGAACGGTGTACGTCTTAAAAATATTTTTACTCTCCCATTACCAAATTTAGTCATAAAAAAGTCTTACAAATAAATAAAATAATGCATAAATAATGCAAACAAGTCACTGGACATCATTACACGTGTAAAGAATCAAAATGAATGCGCCACAGATCAATAAAACAGAATAGCATATGCACGGACAATAATTAAATGATTTTAATTACTAAACCATATTGTTGATGAAAATAATAAGAGAAAAATACAAGTGGTTGTTGTTATTAATAATGTATCAATGATTTTGAAAAAGTAACAAATTAATACCACTGTTTTAAATAGCAGCCGTTGAGCTGCGCGTGCTGAAGCTGAAGAGCTGAATGAACATGGTAAACTGAAGCGTTTTGCTGGCAGCTTATTTAACTCAAGGAAATGCATCCTGAGATTAATATTAATACAACATAAACATAATATTACAACTTATATATGTACAAAATGATGCAGTTATTGCGTGCTATAGTCAGAATGTGTGATCCTGTTGTGGATGCGCTCTTCCCATATCAACGCGCTGAAACACAGCAACTAAACCCAAAGAATGCACAACGTTTTATTATAATAATGTTCTCATTAGAATGTTATATACACAACATTCCCAATCATAGTTATTAATGTTGTGCACTGCTGTTTGAGCTGCGTGTGCTGAGCTAAAGACGATCACCGGTAAACTGAAGCGCTCTTTTAACTTAACCAAACGCATTCTATATGAGAGAAATCAGATATTCATCAAATAAACACAATATTACAACGTACAATTGCACAAAAGGCTGCAAACGAACAGTGCGCATCTGAAGTGTCTCTGAAGGAAATAATGCATTATTTATCGGCTTTAAGATATCGGCCAAATTTTCTTATCAGGCCGATACCGATAACAGAAAAAATTAGCATTTATCGGCCGATACCGATATGGTGGCCGATATATCATGCATCCCTAATAATTAGTACCTGTTTTAATTAGACACATAGTTTGAATGTTATTGTTCCCAGTCGTGACGTCGCGTAATATAAACCATCTCAAAAATATAATCCTGTCACAGATCAGACTTTTAATAGCACGTCTATTACTAATAAATGCATTTAATGCTTTAAAAGGACCCAAAATGGAAAGTTCTGTCATCATCTACTCACCCTCACGTAGACTTTCTTTCTTCTGTTGAGCACAAATGTTGAAATTGAATGCGAGCGAATGCTATTTTAGAAGGACAGCAAATTCAAATCGATACATTTGAAACGGAAACTAAAACGATAAGAAACGTTTGTGTTACTTGAATAAAAACATATCGCTAAAAAATTAAATACTGCATTTAAAAAAAAAGATTTGTAAAATGCAAAGAAAACATTTCAGTTTTTAATTTAGTGTTACTTAATTTTTTTTAAAATAACAATTTAAAAACTGAAATATAAAATGAATAAAAACTGTTATTAGAGTGCTAAAAATGACACAAAATTAACATGAAAAAATATAAAAACTAATAAACTATACTAGTATCTCAGTGACACTAAAATAACTCTAATTAGAGTTTAGAGTCTAATTAGCTCTAATTAGAATAATTGTTCCTCCTCAAGGCCTAAAGACACCGTTTCCTGTGAATGTGTGCAGGTTCCTCTGCAGCTGATTGAAAGTGTGGAGTGTCGGGATCTGACGCAGTTGCATCTCACCTGTAAAGACTGTAAGCTCATCAGGTACGTCTGCTTTGACTAACAAATGCACACAATATCCTCAGTGCTGCATTGTGGAGACTGGCGACATATTATAAAGTCTCAAACGGAAGCCTGTTTCTGGCAATTGTGGCTTTTTATCTCACAATTCAGACTTTTTTTCCACGCAGTTGCGAGTTTATATCTCACAGTTTGCACTAGTGTTGTCAGAAGACCCGGTACTTCGGTACCAAGTCGGTACTAAAACAATGCAAACGTTACGGTACCCGGTTCTTGATGCGCGATCCGAAAGGTGCGCAGATGCGCTCTCTTCATAAAAGCACTGAGACGTGGCGACCTCAAAACGAGGAAACACACCAAACTAACAAAACACTTTAAAGACAGACACCCAGATCAAATGAAAGCGTTCAAGCAGGTATGTTTCTTTTTAATTTTTAATATTTAGATCAGTGTTTCCCATACATTGATTTATTAGTGGCGGCCCGCCACAATATCAGAACTCACCGCCACAAATAGATGTTAAAGAGGAAAGTTTTTATATCACTGTATATAAATGTAATTATGGATGTCATTTTCATGTCATCTTGCCTGTAATGCCTGATAAAGCAGCGTTTGTGAGCGGTGCGCTGCTTTGATTACAGCCGTTAGCGGGGAAACCTCTGTTTCTTCTGCTCTACAAGCGCCTCCTGCTGGCAGAGAATGGATCTGCATGTATATGCCGCCACAAATAGAGTGCACGTCTGTGGGAAACACCGCTTCTGTTATGAATATTATTCAATATTTTAATTTGAATGTCGGATTGAAATGAACATCGCTGTTATTAGAGTAGTTAGTCGTTAGCATAAGCGCGGCTAACGCTAATATAATGAGCATTAGAATCAAGTTGCTATATATAATGCTCCTTTTATTAGGGTTAAAAATACAGGAGGACATGATGATATTTAGAGAATGTTAGAGAATGTACAGATGGTTAACATTGTTTGTGTCATATCAGTCAGAAAAGCAGTTCTGGGCTTTTTTATTTATTTATTGCTAACTTAGTTAGTTGTTATTCTTGGCTGATTAGCTCCAGGTTTTCAAAAGCCCTTTAACATTAAATATGTACACAGTTTGGATTAAATGAAAGTCTAGTCAAATGTTTTAATTAGCATGTTTTTGTGTTTTGCTTTGGTAGCGAGAACCGTGGATTTTCACTGGTATTGGTACCGAATACTGAAATTTGGGTACCGTGACAACACTAGTTTGCACTTTATTTCGCAATTCAGAGAAAAAAAGTCAGAATTGCAAGATATAAACTCCGAATTTTTATCTTTCAAATCTGCGTTTACTTCTTGTAATTCTTACAAGATCTCACAATTCAGTTTTTATTTTTGCAATTCTGAGTTTATATCTCAGTTCTTTTCCTCTCAGTATTGCAAGTTTAATTCTGAGTTTTCATCTCGCAATGGAGCTTTTAAAATTTTTTTATTTCACTCGCAATTCTGAGTTTATTTCTTGCAATCCTGACATTTTTTTCTCAGAATTTTGACTTTGCACCTCACAACTCCGTTTCGCATTTGTGTTGTTTCTGCCACGGAATAAAAATAAAAGACTTTTTATCTCATAAATCTGACTTTTCATCTCAAAATTGTGAGTTTATATTTTGCAATTCTGAGTTTGTCTCATAATTCTTTTATTTTTGCAATTCTGAGAAAATTGTGGGATATAAACTCTAAAAAAATTAAAAAGGTATCTGCAATTGTTTATATCTCAAAATTCTGACATTTTACATGTTGCAATTCATTTTTTTCTCCGAGCATGGAATAAAAAATGTTGTTTTTAATTTTAAAAAATGTTAATTTAATTAACAATGTTAATTAAAGTTAATTGTGACTTTTCTCACAATTATTAGTTTATATCTCACAAGTCTGACTTATCGTCTCACTTTTCTGACAATTCAGGTTTTTTTTTGTTTCTTAGGGAAAAAAAAGTCGAAATTGCGAGAAATAAACTCAGACTCTCAAAATTCGGACTTTTTTTCTCTGAATTCTGAGTTTAAATCTCGCTATTCTTTTTGTGCCACAGAATAAAAAATAGAAAAAGTAATTGTTTTTGCTTGACCTTTTTCTCGTAATTGGGAGTTTTGGACTTTTCTTCTCGAGTTTTCTCGTTTAGCAGAAGGCTGGACAATATAGCTAAAAAAAAGTGTATCAACGATATAATGTTTCATATCGTTTGGTATCGATAATTATTGACATTTTTAAAAACCTTTTTAACATAAAGAGCAATATAATTTTTTTTTACATTTAACCACTGTATTTATAAATTAACTCAATTTATTGAGACAAACTAAATTTTTTTTTTTTTTAACAGTCAAACACAAAATAAAAATTAAACAAATATCTCAGATATTTGCAGATTAAATAGGTTAAACTTTTGGCTTGTCTCCCGAGTGCGCAGGAGTGCGCAATGAGGAAAACAATGCAGTGCATTAAATTGTCAACGCAAGGAAGTAACTCTATAAAAACGTGCATAACATCTAAATTAACTCACATAAATATAATTTCATAAATTGCATAAACAATTATGAACAAAACAGCATGCATTGCTTAATCCAAAGAGCCAAATCGCCATTCACACAGATTGCCTTTAAAAACATAAGAGATGCAGTGAAAAAGAATAAACCTCCACAAATTCGTGACGTGTTTTCTTAACGTTGAAACTGTTTTAACTTTGCATGGCTTTCTATACATCTCTTGTGTGGCACGCGAGTGCAGCAGTCATATTTGTCCGTCTAAAGATGCGCTGGTTTCGGTTTTAACTAATCAAGATCTTCTCCGCATTGAGCTTCTATATTTCTCTAATATTTTGAACGAATAACGCAGCTGCGGCGCGTCTCGTGGGCTAGACTAACAAAACATTAAAATGCAACAACGTCACTAACATCATCATCACCGCATCTCGTGCTCCACTGATGACGCTCCCTGACGCACTCCTAACATTCGATTGCAAATGTTTATTTTAAATTCGACTAATATTAATTAATCCTCATCACAGGCTGGCACAGCACTCGTGTTCATGTTTGTGTGTGCTGTCTGCGTCACTCAGAGCACGTGCCTATATCGTGCACTATATCGTTATCGAAGGTGTACCGTCGATAAATATCGATACCATTTCATCGCCCAGGCCTAATTGTAAGACAAAAAATGGCTATTACCTTTTTTATTTTTTGTACTGTGGCGGAAACAGGCTTTTGTAATAATATGCATTGCTGAATCGAGCATAACAGCATGTTCATGAGGAAAGTGAATCATCAGGAACCTGCAGGGCTCGTCTGATCTGTGCTCAGGTGTAACTTTCTGTCGGCGGAGCAGTGCCAGGATTGGCTGCGGAGGATCAGCGCAGTCGTTCGACCGCCGGCGCAGCTGGAGGAGCTCTTCGCCTTCGCCTTCCTCTCGTGTAGCGCCAGCGTCTCCGCCGAGGACAGAGAGGTGCATGATGGGATCTGCCGTGCAGGTACTGGACGTTTGTGTTTTACAGGTTCTGGTCCTTAAACCGATTTACTGATCTTTCAGAAATGTAAATGATATCATTATTTACTCACCCTCACGTTGTATCAAACCCTGACTTTCTCTCTTCTGTGGAACAGAAAAGGAGATGTTTTAAAACATATCCATGCTGTCCTGTCTTATACAGTGAAAGTGAATGAGGACGGATGCTTTAGAGCTCCAAAAATGACAAAAAGCACTTTATTAAAAGTATTGCAACAGTATGACTCGTGTGCTATATTTCATGTCTTCTGAAGTCATGTGATAATGGAGCTTATTATTGTTTGCTAAAACTGAAACTATTAAAAATATTTTTGTTAATTGAAGTAAAGCAAAAATAAAATATAAATATTAGAATTTTCTAATGAAAAATAGAAATGTTGTCTTGGCAACTGGAATAAGTTTAAAAATAGAAATAGAAATAAAATAGAATTAAATGGAATTAAATAAAATAGAAATGCATAAATAAAAACTAAAACGGGAAGTTAAATTAATATATTAATATAATAATAATAAAATGTATTATACTATATTTAGTCTAGTATATATAGTTGTTATTATTATTAAAACTTATTTCATTTCAGCTTGTTGCAAAGAAAGCATTTCTCATCTTCACTGATGTACTAAAATAACTCAAATTTGTTAAGTTTTAAATCAAAATAAAAACTGAAAATATTAAAATTAAAGCTGATTTCAAATATTAATGAAAACTATAATTAGTAATAATATATACTAGTATATAGTATGCTGTATATATTATATAAATAATACCTAAATAACACTTTCCATGTATTTATGCATTACAATTACATTTACAATTAATGCATTACAATTGCATTTTTGCATTACAATAACATCTATTACCAGATGGGTTGTATTCAGCATTAAATATTGTGTAGTGCATTGAAAATAAGGATAAATGCACTGTAATTCTGATTATCAAAACAGTCTTTTGCAATGCAGGCATTTATGAAGCAGCGTGTAATGATGCACCGATGTCAGGCTTGATGCAAGATCCACACAAACGAAGTCTGATCTGTAAATCTGGTGTCAATATCCGCATGATTTTAAAGCTTTGGTGTGTGTTTGCAGGAGGACACCAGTGGAGGTTCAAGCGAGAGCTGGAGAGGATGGGCTTCGACAGCCACAGTGCCTGGAGAATCTCCAACATCAACAGCAACTACAGGTGAAACAGCAGAAACACAGCAACACACCAGCAGCCAGAGGAGCTTCATCATGACACGTGTGTGTGTGTGTGTGTGCTTCTGATCCCGCAGGCTTTGTGCCAGTTACCCAGAGCAAATAATGGTGCCTGCTGCGGTCAGCGACCAGGAGCTGGAGAACGTGGCAGCGTTTAGATCGTGGAAGAGGATCCCGGCTGTCGTTTACAGGTGCTTCTCCGTTTGCACTTTGATACAGTGTTGACTTCTGCAGAAAAAGTCAGCGTAATGATTGTGGAGTCCTGTCATGATCATGTGGAGTCAGTAAACACATTAATTACATGCTCAAGGACACTAGAGAGGAATGGCATGACTACCCATAAAGCACTGTTTACATCGAGTAAACTTACTCCGGAATTATGTCAGTAACCAAATATCGTTTAGCTGATTTAAACACTTTACAGCTCAGATAACACACTTTTTTTTTCGTACCGAATAATTAAGTGCTTTAATAAAAATATGAGCTTCGCATTGCTGCTTTTAAACTTATAGGGCCCTATGAAAATCTTTTTATTTTTTGCCAAATTATGTTTTTTTCTGTTTTAATTTTTCTGGATTTTTGTTTTCCATTTAAATTTTTCTAGATTCAGTTTTATTGGTCAAATTAAAATGTAGTCATAAAAAAAGCACGTTAATTGAATAAACTAATTAACTGAAACTATGAAACTGCTACAATTTAACAACTTATTATTAAAAGTTGAACAAAAATGACATTTTCAGGGCCCTATAATAAAATTCTGTTTTTTTTTTTCTGTTTTAATTTTTATGGATTTCCTTTTTTTCCCCATTTTAATTTTTCTAGATTTTTTTTGGTTGGTTAAATTAAAAAAATGTTATTGTCCCGAAATTGTGTTTTCCGTTTTGATCTTTCTGGATTCTGTTTTAATGGTTTAATTCAATTCTAATAATCAAAAATCATGTCTAATAAATTGAATTCATAAAAGTTTAACAATTTAACAATTTATTAACATTTTTGCGTTTTCTGTTTTAATTGTTTTGGATTTATGCTTTAATACAAATTGTAATTTTGGCAATCAAATGAAGGCATTAAACAATTTAAAAACAAAAGTCGATTGAATTAATCTTTTAAAATGTCATCAAATTAATATGCAACAATCGCAGAAATCTTAGGACGCTACTTTTAGACTTCCATTGTGCATCACTGCAACCATATATATATATATATTTTTTTTATATATATTTTCTGATGTAGACTTAACTAATATTGAACCTGGAAGTTTTTTATTTTAACGTCTGTCCAACGTTATCTGTCAGTGAAAATGTGTCACTCACCTTTATCTCAACCTTTGACCCAGACACCAGAGTTCGGGCGCTGTGATTGGTCGATGCGGGCAGCCAGAGGTCAGCTGGTGGGGTTGGCGTAATGCTGACGATGAGCATTTAGTACAAGCCATCGCTAAAGCCTGCGTCACCGATTCGGCTGCAAACGCTGCGCAGGCTAACGGCTCCTGCCTTCACCATCACGGCAGCGGTGCGCTCAGTGACTCTGATCCTCACACGGCCAATGGGAGCGCAGAGGCGGAGCCAAAGACCACGCCCCCTCAGAAGCTGTTAATAATGGATGCGCGCTCGTACGCTGCTGCAGTAGCCAATCGGGCGAAAGGAGGCGGCTGTGAGTGTCCAGGTAATGCTGCAGAGCTTATGTTTTCAATTAAATGCTAGTAGAATAAAACATTTCATCCATGAAACGCCCTCTGTGTTTCCGGCAGAGTATTACCCCGACTGTGAGGTGATGTTCATGGGAATGGCCAACATCCACTCCATCCGGAAGAGCTTCCAGAGTTTGCGGACGCTCTGCGCTCAAGTGCCGGATCCGGTCAAGTGAGTCGACCTGGAAACCACAGCAGCAAACTGCTTAAAGCTGCTAGTTATTTACTGAATGCAGGTTTGGTGACAGAGACAGTTTTGGTTTTATTTAGTAATGCACCGATTTTGAAATTCTGGTAAATCAGTAAACCAATAAATATTGTTATGCTGATAACTAATTAATGTCTGATATTGTGAAGCTATACTGTGTCATATAAATACAATTTTATATATAACATCTTATATAATTAATGTATTATGTGTATATAAATAATTTATATTCATGTGTATATAAGTCATTATATTTGATATGATATTATTAATACTAATATATTATAAATATTTTATGAATTTTTAATTGTAAATATTTTATATAAAACTGAATAATATAATTTCAGGTATTTATAGATACATAAAATATATATGTATTATTATTCATTTATTTATATATATATATATATATATATATATATATATATATATATATATACAGTGGGTACGGAAAGTATTCAGATCCCCTTAAAATTTTCACTCTTTGTTATATTGCAGCCATTTGCTAAAATCATTTAAGTTAATTTTTTTTCCTCATTAATGTACACACAGCACCCCATATTGACAGAAAAACACAGC
>JADLZM010019215.1:400971-413537 GCA_018148995.1 Sinocyclocheilus maitianheensis | reverse complement strand
TAATAATATTTATATAAAATAATATATATATTTTTATATACATTATAAAATATTCTCATTCTTCAAAATATCTTCTTTTATGTTCAGCATATGAAAGTTAGTTTTGAATTGAGGGGTCTCCAACCTTTTTACACCATGGACCAGTTTCGTGGACCAGCTGCTGGGGGTGCGTGTATATGTTTTAGGGGTCGACCGATATGTGTTTTTCAGGGCCGATGACGATACGATTATTACAGATCAAGTAGACCGATAACCAATATTTTGAACTGATATATATGTCTGGTGTTAAAATGAAAATTAATGTCAAAATTACTTTGTTTAAATGCTATTAAATTATTGTATCGGCAAATCGGTTTTGAAAATGACTGATACCGATAACCATAAATGCTTAATATCGGTGCCGATAATCGGTTGCAAGTGTGGAAACAATGTTTTCTGAAATCATGTTGTATGTAAATTTAGATAGTGGCTCTCAAAGGGCAAAATGCACAATAAATGTCATATTTTTCCCTAAATGTTCTTGCGACCCGGTAGCAGCTGTTCCACGGCCCGGTACTGGGTCGCGACCTCAGCTGTTTAGCAGCTCTAACTACTAACTCTTTTTGCTATTAAAGTTTAAATCAAATGCACTGGACTTTTGAGCCTTTACTTTTAGATTTTAAAGAATAAGGAGCCATGATCAGTAAATTGTTGTTGTATTTCGTTTCGGCAGGGTTTTCAGGTGCTGGTAGAGGCTGAGTGGTTGGATTACGGTCATAAGTTCGCCGACCGCTGCGGTCACGGCGAGAACGCGTGCGATCTGAACGAGCGCTGTCCCGTGTTCCTGCAGTGGCTCGACTGCGTTCACCAGCTCCAGAGACAGTTCCCATGCTCCTTCGAGTTCAACGAGGCCTTTCTGGTACTCAGTGTCATTATTTTGATCAGTGCTTGTTCATATTCAATATCCATTTATTTTTATGGAATGAATATAAACATAGGCTATATGCTTTATAGTAATGCAACAAAATGTTTGTTTTTTTTACCGAAAAAAAAACAAACAAAAAGTTTATTTCGTAATAGGGCTGTCAATATAGCGTGTTAATTTGGTGCAATTTATTATATATATGTTAAAATGAGCAATGTCACACCAGTGAGTGCTGTTTTTCTCCTAAATATGCACCATTACAAATATGTTATTGATTTAATAGGTCAGTAAATAATTAATATTGTGTTACATTTTAGACACAGTATTGTCTGTTTTGCTCAATTTCTCAAACAAAAATAGTTCATAGCCACAGCAGAACTGTTATGCATTTCCGAGCAACAGACAGCAGATTCGTTATTGAGTGAATCCACGGTTTTGAACAAATCTAGTGAGTCACTCATTCATAAATTCATCAGCATTTTTGAACGAATCATGTAAGTCAATGATTCAGTGACTCATTCATAAAGACACTCACTTGCATAATTTCTGTATGAATCAGCATTTTTTAACGGAGTGAGTCGATTCAGTGACTCATTCATAAAGACAGTCACTTGCATCATTTCTGAATGAATCAGCATTTTTAATGAAGTGAATCAAGTGAGTCGATGATTCAGTGACTCATTCATAAAGACACTCACTTGCATCATTTCTGAATGAATCAGCATTTTTGAGCGAATCAAGTGAGTCGAAGATTAAGTGACTCATTCATAAATAGTCGCTTGCATCATTTCTGAATGAATCAGCATTTTTGAGCGAATCAAGTGAGTCGAAGATTAAGTGACTCATTCATAAATAGTCGCTTGCATCATTTCTGAATGAATCAGCATTTTTGAGCGAATCAAGTGAGTCGAAGATTAAGTGACTCATTCATAAATAGTCGCTTGCATCATTTCTGAATGAATCAGCATTTTTGAGCGAATCAAGTGAGTCGAAGATTAAGTGACTCATTCATAAATAGTCGCTTGCATCATTTCTGAATGAATCAGCATTTTTGAGCGAATCAAGTGAGTCGAAGATTAAGTGACTCATTCATAAATAGTCGCTTGCATCATTTCTGAATGAATCAGCATTTTTGAGCGAATCAAGTGAGTCGAAGATTAAGTGACTCATTCATAAAGACACTCACTTTCACCATTTCTGAATGAATCAGCATTTTTAAACGAATCAAGTGAGTCGATGATTCAGTGACTCATTCATAAAGACACTCACTTGCATATGTTCTGAATGAATCAGCATTTTTGAGCGAATCAAGTGAGTCAAAGATTAAGTGACTCATTCATAAAGACACTCACTTGCATAATTTCTGAATGAATCAGCATTTTTGAACGGAGTGAGTCGATTCAGTGGCTCATTCATAAAGACACTCACTTTCATCATTTCTGAATGAATCAGCATTTTTAAACGAATCAAGTGAGTCGATGATTCAGTGACTCATTCATAAAGACACTCACTTCCTTCATTTCTGAATAAATGAGCCGTTTGAACAAATCGGTTGAATGAATGATTAAATGATTCACTCATCAAGACAGGCAGATTTTTCTTTCATATTTAGAGTATATTTCATGTTTTGTTTTATTTTTTATTATTTCAATATTTATTTTCAATATTCAGTTTTTAAAAAAATTTAATTAATCGTCACATGTAATTAGATAAAAAAATGCAATTGCTTGACAGCCTTATTTAATAATCAATTAATTAGTAGCATTTATTTAATAATCTGTGCTCAAATAAAAGTTGGAGTTGCATATAGACATTGAATTGCATTTAAGGTGACTTTTTAATTAACTAATTCTGTTTCTACTCCAATTTGTTGTTGAAATATAAACATTTAAATGGTGGCTGTAATAAAAACTTGTTTTCATGACAGATTTATTGAAAACTCATATATCATGACAGCGGCTGTGTTTGTTACTGCAGGTGAAGTTAGTGCAGCACACGTACTCGTGTCTGTTTGGGACGTTCCTGTGTAACAGCGTGAAGGAGCGCGAGGAGCAGCGCGTTCAGGAGAAGACGTGCTCCGTTTGGTCTCTGCTGCGGCCTGCCAACACTTCCTTCCACAACATCCTATACTTGCTGCGATCCGAGAAGGTACCGCACACACGTGACATCTGAAATCATGTCTGCTCTTCTGTGTGATCAAATATATTACAGCCTGGGTTATTATAATTAACTTAAACCATAAAAATCTTTAGTTACCTGACTTAAAATAAACTTTAATATATATATATATATATATCGAAACTGAGCTGTTATCTGTAAACCATGGCTTCACGGGGCTTACTGCTTTTATAAAACGGTTGTTCCATATACGTAGTAAGGTTTCACAAAATAAAACAGAGCAAATAAAGTGTAATGATATTAATAAACACAGTATTCTTCCACCAAACAATGTAGCTCCTCAGAAACAGTTGTGGTTGCTACAAAGTGGTTGCCGAGCAACACACAGACATAAACAAAGGTGTGTGTTACTTTGTAGCGTCATTTACAACAGCTTCGAACGCTGCTCAGCCAATCAGAGTCAAGCACCGGAGCACTCCGCTTTATAAAAAAGGCTAAACAATTCTGTGAGTCCATCTTACAAAATGAGTCAAGTCACCTTTATTCCTATAGCGCTTTATACCATACAGATTGTGTCAAAGCAGCTTTACAGTGTTAAACAGGATAATAGTGTGTCGATAATGCAGGAGGACAATAGTAAACACTCAGCTAAAATAATAAAATGAAAAATAAATAGAAAACTAAATAAAAATGGCAAAAATATAAAACATAATTACCACTTTTACTAAAAATTCAAATAAAAACAGAAAAACTAATTCAAAACACGGTTATTATAGTTATCTAAAATAAAATTAATTTGTTACTTGAAATAAAATAAACGTTAATTTGTAAAAAAAAAAAAAAAAAAATTCTCAACTAGTTGCCAAATAATTAAAACTGAAATAAAATTAATAAAAACTACATATGAAAAACCCAAAGCTACTAAAAATGACAAAAACAACTATAATAACTACAATTAAAATGAAAATATAAAAAGAAAAACTGATTCAAAAAAGGAATAAAAACGGTAATAGTCTCTTAATGCTTGTAAAGTAACACTGCAGCACATGCATTTTCAGCACTGATGATAATAATAATGTTTCTTGAGCAGCATATTATACTGATTTCTGAAGATCATGTGACACTGAAGACTGGAGGAATGATGCTGAAAATACAGCTGCGCATCACAGAAATAAATTACAGTTTAAGACATATTCACATAGAAAACAGCTATTTTTATTCTAATAATATTTATATATCTGCAAATTTTTTACTGTATTTTTGATCAAATAAATGCAGCCTTGGTGAGCAGAAGTGACTTTTCCCCAAAAAAACATAAAAAATATATATATTTTCAATTGTAGTGCCTGCTCTGAATTCTATCTAGGCAGCTCACTAGGTTTTGAGACGCAGCCTGAATCTCTCCATCAGGTTTTGCACCCGGTGTGTCACGTGAGGAATCTGATGCTATGGATTGCCGTCTACCTGCCTAACTCCGCCCCCTCCACGCCTTCAGACGAGTCATGTGTGCCACACTCCGCCCCCTCAGCCTCGCCCGAGGACACACCTGTGAGCAGGTAAACGAGACGTGATGTATGTGCTTCTGTGTGCTGCAGTTCCTTTTTCCAAACCCATTTCTGAACCATGTTTACATGCATCAGGTTAATGCGGTCACATGATGCATACTAAATATGAACATTTATGCATTAAACACTCTTTTATTCAAAACAACTTAAAATGACATTTAAGGTAATCACTGAGATATACATATTTCAGTATACATTTTTTTTAAACTCAATTAATACCCATTTATTTTATTTCACATAACAAAATTTTATTTTCTGTTTTAGGTTTAGTTGACTATAATGACCCAGATCTAAGGTTTACATTTTTATCAGTTTATGCATTTCCTGGAAATCCAACCCTTGACTTTTCCATTGCTAGTCACACGTTCTACTGTTCGAGCTACAGAAATGCCAACGTAAAATGCTTACGTGAAATATTTATGTAAGAAATTAATATTGGAACATTCTAGTGCATGTAAACATGATCATTAACTCTTTCCCCGCCAGCATTTTTTTTAAAGTTGCCAGCCAACGCCAGTGATTTTGACTAAAATTTGATGGCCTCCAGTATATTTTGCTGTATGAATATTTGAATATGCAATACACCAAAATAAAGATCAGAGCCTCTACTTTTAAACAAAAAAGTTTAAAGCATTATTTTTTATCAACACTTGAGTATTGGTAGGTTTCATAAAAAATGCATAATTCTGAGGAAAAGGTGAGAAAATCAAATTTTTATCAAAAACTTCATCTGGATAATATTCAGTCCGATTATCAAAGCATAAATCCAGTAAATCGCTTCCATCAACACCTCCTAAGCTAGCACAGACACATACCACTTCCCAGATCAACATTTTACTCCGTAACATTAGGCAGTTTTCATTTATATGCTGTCTATTGCTGATGATCGCATTATTTTTCATATGCATCTATTTGCATAAGAGATCGCTCGTTTCTCCGTCCTGTTCACGTGTGTTTTTGTTCGGGAGGTTTTGTACTCTTTCAGAAGATGCGTAATAGCGCCCCCGAGTGTATAACAGTGAAAACACGGAAAGCCGTAAAAACTTGTCTTTGGCGGGGAAGCGTTTTCTTGTAAAAGACGAGATAACCCGTCAATGGCGGGGAAAGAGTTAAAGGTGGGGTAAGCGATTTCTGGTAGCCGATGTTGACATTTGAAATCACCAAAACAAACACGCCCCTACCCCAAAAGGTTCTCGCCCCTATTTTGATAGCTCCGCCCCACACATACGTACGCATCCCAGGCAACGATTAGTTCTGTGAAACAAAGCAAAACCAATGTTACACCGTGTCTACACCGGACGCGAGTGGCGCGGCACGACAAAATACGATAGAACTCATTATAATCAGTGATGCTGTCCACACCATAGATATATATACATACAGTGGGGCAAAAAAGTATTTAGTCAGCCACCAGTTGTGCAAGTTCTCCCACTTAAAAAGATGAGAGAGGCCTGTAATTTTCATCATAGGTATACCTCAACTATGAGAGACAAAATGAGAAAAAAAAATCCAGAAAATCACATTGTAGGATTTTTAAAGAATTAATTGGTAAATTCCTCGGTAAAATAAGTATTTGGTCACCTACAAACAAGCAAGATTTCTGGCTCTCACAGACCTGTAACTTCTTCTTTAAGAGGCTCCTCTGTCCTCCACTCGTTACCTGTATTAATGGCATCTGTTTGAACTCGTTATCAGTATAAAAGACACCTGTCCACAACCTCAAACAGTCACACTCCAAACTCCACCATGGCCAAGACCAAAGAGCTGTCAAAGGACACCAGAAACAAAATTGTAGACCTGCACCAGGCTGGGAAGACTGAATCTGCAATAGGTAAGCAGCTTGGTGTGAAGAAATCAACTGTGGGAGCAATTATTAGAAAATGGAAGACATACAAGACCACTGATAATCTCCCTCGATCTGGGGCTCCACGCAAGATCTCACCCCGTGGGGTCAAAATGATCACAAGAACTGTGAGCAAAAATCCCAGAACCACACGGGGGGACCTAGTGAATGACCTGCAGAGAGCTGGGACCAAAGTAACAAAGGCTACCATCAGTAACACACTGCGCCGCCAGGGACTCAAATCCTGCAGTGCCAGACGTGTCCCCCTGCTTAAGCCAGTACATGTCCAGGCCCGTCTGAAGTTTGCTAGAGAGCATTTGGATGATCCAGAAGAGGATTGGGAGAATGTCATATGGTCAGATGAAACCAAAATAGAACTTTTTGGTAAAAACTCAACTTGTCGTGTTTGGAGGAGAAAGAATGCTGAGTTGCATCCAAAGAACACCATACCTACTGTGAAGCATGGGGGTGGAAACATCATGCTTTGGGGCTGTTTTTCTGCAAAGGGACCAGGACGACTGATCCGTGTAAACGAAAGAATGAATGGGGCCATGTATCGTGAGATTTTGAGTGAAAACCTCCTTCCATCAGCAAGGGCATTGAAGATGAAACGTGGCTGGGTCTTTCAGCATGACAATGATCCCAAACACACCGCCCGGGCAACGAAGGAGTGGCTTCGTAAGAAGCATTTCAAGGTCCTGGAGTGGCCTAGCCAGTCTCCAGATCTCAACCCCATAGAAAATCTTTGGAGGGAGTTGAAAATCCGTGTTGCCCAGCGACAGCCCCAAAACATTACTGCTCTAGAGGAGATCTGCATGGAGGAATGGGCCAAAATACCAGCAACAGTGTGTGAAAACCTTGTGAAGACTTACAGAAAACGTTTGACCTCTGTCATTGCCAACAAAGGGTATATAACAAAGTATTGAGATGAAATTTTGTTATTGACCAAATACTTATTTTCCACCATAATTTGCAAATAAATTCTTTAAAAATCCTACAATGTGATTTTCTGGATTTTTTTTTCTCATTTTGTCTCTCATAGTTGAGGTATACCTATGATGAAAATTACAGGCCTCTCTCATCTTTTTAAGTGGGAGAACTTGCACAATTGGTGGCTGACTAAATACTTTTTTCCCCCACTGTATCTATGGTCTACACTGGATGCGGCACGACACGACAAATCCCCGACAGAAAACTGCTGCTGCGTTCTATTCATGACGTATTGACACAAATTTCAAATGATTTTCAGCGGTCGCTTTGTCGCGTCCAGTGTACTAGACAGACTTCAGCTGTTGCGGCGCAGACACGGTGTTACTCACCTATCGAGAAGAAACAGAGCAGCCTCGGCGTTCGATCGCGGGCCTCCGCTCCTTGAGTTCTCTCCAGCGCTGGAAAGCTAATCCGATGTTTACACGGGTCCTACTTCTTGCCTTAAGCCTTCTTTTGTTCCGCAGACGTTTTCCTCTTTTGTGTTTTATCCGCCATCTCTATCTTTCTGTCGCTTGGCTCGCTAATGTCCGTCCCGTGCACTGAACGCTCTCTCCTCCACATCACGAGTAGACACGCCCCTTACTGCTGATTGGCTACAAGTTTGTTTTGCTACTCGGCCCGAATCAGTTTTCTAAAGCGTTTTTGAAGAATCTCTTACCCCACCTTTAAAGGTTCCTCTCTGATTGTGAGATGTGATGGTTTTTCAGGTTACCAAAGACACGGTCGTACAACGACCTGCCCACATCCTGTGAAGGTTTGACCCCGAACCGCCGCAGCAGCGACCCAAACCTGAATGAGAAATGGCATGACCGCCTTCTCGCCCTGGAGATCAGCGTGACGACAGAAGCCTGCGGAAACCACACGCAGACGTCAGAACACGGCGGCCTGAATCAGAGACTTGGCTTAAACACAGACGATTCTGAAGCATCAAACACAGATCGTCCAGGAAACGGGGCGGAGCCTTCTGTGAATGACGGCCAATTGCTAAACACCTCACAAGAAGTGAGAGAAGACGACGACAGGATGCTGGATCTTCTAAATAACACGCCTGCCTTCAGTATCCCAGCGGAATCAGCTCTAAATGCCAGTAACAGTGAGGACCAAACGTTTGAGCTTGAAGAAAAACGCCTGCCTGCATCCCAGCATCCTTTGCCCACCAATGAAAACAGTGAATTAACACCAAACACCGACAATGACGCACCTTATAAAATCACCCATGATCCTTCAGAATCTAGTAGCCAATCCTCCATGGAAAGTTCTTCCAGTCCAAACCACACAACTCAGACTCTTAACAGCGTATGCTCACCTTCACAGCATCCCGTTCGTCCTCTTTTTCCATCGGCCAATCAGGACGCAGCGGGAGACGCGTCTCCTACGTCGCCCCACAAGCGTTCGCTGGGAGTTTCCGGGCGATTAGGACACCTGGATAAGGACGGCTTGAGTCTGCACAGCGATGCCGTACAGGTACGTCTGCGGCAGATGGAGGCGGGGCATCAGCTGCAGGTGGAGACGCTGAAGAAACAGGTGCAGGAGCTCTGGAGCCGGCTGCACGTCAACGGGAAGCTGGTGAGGAACAAACATGCCTTACGCTCCGTAAATAACTTCATTTACAATTTATAATTTCATTAAGGTCTGTTCACACCAAGGACGATAACTATAACCGTCGTAATAATAATCGTTCGAGCTCTGACAGAGACTACAACTATAACGATAACAAAACGGAGGAATGATTTTGTAAAGATGTCCCTTTCAGAGCAATTTTTCCCCTGTTGATGAACAGTGTAGTACAAGCATATACTAGAGTTACGTAATCAGATTACTTTTTTCAAGTAACTAGTAAAGTAGCGCATTACTTTTTAATTGACGAGAATATCCGAGTTACTTTTTCAAATAAGTGACGCAAGTTACTTTTTCCCCCCAATGTATTGACCGACAGCTCTGCTGTCCCCATGTTGAGAGAAATCAGATGTTACTGTAGTTCTAAAATAAATATGAATATGCATTAATTCATCTCACTCACACAACAGATTCAGTATTCCTCAAAATGAATAAAAATAACGCAACTCAGAATATGACGCAAACCTGCAATAATTAAACGTTAAACACAAATATGCTTTATGTATTTAATCCCGTTCTATTAGCTTCTGAGCTTCGATGAGCCAGTTCAAGCGTACTAATAAGCACAAATTACTCTAGACGAACATTTATGTTTGTTTACTGCTGAAGTGTTAATCTTCTTCTGCATTCTACTGTACGGACGTACATTTACTTTCCCTTCAGCCTGAGGCTCATTCATTTCACTTTAGGTGTGAAAGGCTTTTATATTTGCCAAAAATAGCAAAATATAAAACAAGCAAGCCCTGCCCAGATTTAAAAAGTAACGCGAAAGTAACGTAACGCATTACTTTCCATAAAAAGTAACGTAATTAGTTACTTTTTTATGGAGTAACGCAATATTGTAATGCATTACTTTTAAAAGTAACTTTCCCCAACACTGCTGATGAATGAAGAAAACACTGACAGCCAATCAGAAGCTCGAGTATTTAAAGCGGCGAGACAACAAAACTGCAGTGCGCGCTTAGAATAAACAGAATGTTAGCATCCAATATAGTTATCACTATTTGTATGGTCACCATTATAGTTATTATAGTTATCAGTGCAGTTGTGGATATTATCATTATAGATATTATAATTATTGTTTTAGCTATCATTATAGTTATCTTCATAGTTATAGTTATAGATCAGATACAGTTAGCGCTATAGTTATTATCACATGTATTGTTATAGATATCATTATAGTTATCGTTAGTTACTGCTATCTTTAAAGTCATTATTATAGTTATTGCTACAGTTATCGTTAAAGATATTGTTATTATATTTATTGTTATTTTTATATTTATCGGTATAGAAATTGTTAGTTATTACAGTTAGCTCTATAGTTATTGCTATTGTTGGAGTTACAAATATTGTTATAGTTATCATTATATTTATAATTATAGTTATAGTTATCATTATATTTATAATTATAGTTATAGTTATCATTATAGTCATACTTATTATCAAAGTTATTGTTATTGATCTCTTTATAGTTAGTCTTTTTTGTTATCATTATAGTTGTAGCTATCATTATAATTGTTGTTATAAATATTATTTTAGTTATGGAAAACGATATAGTTATCGTTATAGTTAGTTATTATTGTTATAGATATTTTAGCTATGGTTAACATGGTTATAGTTATTATTATAATTATTGTTAGAAATATTATTTTAGTTATGGTTAACATTATAGTTACCGTTATAGTTAGTAATTATAATTATAGATATTATTTTAGTTATGGTTAACGTTATAGTCGGTGTTTGTGGTGTGAACGGACCTTTAATCTCATCAACGACGTTGACGTTGTCAGCTGTAAATCTCAGACTTCCTGTTCCTGTGTGCCGCAGACGTCTCTGCCGGACGGAGAGAATAACGGGAACACCGATCTCCTGTCCGAGTCCAGCTGGGAACAGATCGAACAACAGGACGCAGAGGTGAGCAGATCAGACGAAGTGCTTCAGCTGCGTTCTGCCTTCACGACACAGGTTTAAAGAACAAACCCGGCTGTAGAATGTGTAACAACCTCAACTCTGCATGAGACCAGATTCAGTTCAGAAGAGCAGTGACTCCGTATTTGGCCTTCATGTGGTTAGTGTTTCTAATGCTTGTTGTGTTTGTGGTCATGTGACGCAGTGGTTCTCGGATCACGCGGCGTCCCGCTGCTACGGGTGCGAGAGGACGTTCTGGCTGGCGGCGAGGAAGCATCACTGCAGATGATCAGTGTGTGTGTGTGTGTGTGTGTGTCGTTACCCTCCTCTGTCCTGAATCTCACCCGCTACTGATCCTAAAACACACAGTGCACATTAATCCACAGCATTTGTTAAACACTAAAATACTCACTAGTACAGCTACAGGACATAAACAATATGCTTTACAGCTCAAATAATAGAGTTTTTTACCAGTAGAGTTAATGTACTGCTTCACAGTTCTGCCTCATTCACCTTCATTTGTAAGTGCTTCGCTGTATTCTCAATTTTGCTATTTTTTTTTTTTTTAAGTGAACAAGGGACAAATGTATTGATTTTTGTAGTAATCGGCATTATGGCACAAAAGCTGTCAATTGAGCTGAACCCGAAATATTCCTTTAAGATTTTCACTCTGCACTTAACGTCTAGTAAACCTCGGGTTAAGCAACACTTAAAAGGAGGTTAGAGTCATTTTAGTTGTGAATCGAGTCTTGTGCACGTCACATGATGAGCGCTATTTAATTTAATTATTTTAAAGGTTTTATTAATTAAAATAATCTAAATTAAAATGCTCAAAAATGTAATGAAAAAACGAACTGCAATGATATTTCGACTTAAAATTTTCCCATCAACAACTTTATTGAAGAACATCGAGTTCTTGAACTTCTGGAGTCACAAAATAAACTGGTTTATTAATTGAATATATTAAGATATATTCATAAAATTTATTAATTTGAATTTAATTAATGATTCCATTTAATAATTTATTTATTAAAGTTTTATGTATTCAAATAATCTAACTGAATTAAAATGCTAAAAAAGCAATTAAAAAAACAAACTTCAATAATATTTCTGCTTTATTCCCCCCAACAACTTTTGTTTTTATTGAAGAACAGAGTTCTTGAACTTCTGGAGTCACAAAATGAACTGTGGTTGATTCATTTAATATATTATATTCACATAAAAATATATTTATTTCAATATATCTAATATGATTTAATTTAATAAGTAAAATCGTATGTATTAAAAATATCTAAATAAATTAAAATGCTAAAAAAAGTAATAAAAAATAGTTTGTTACTTTAATCCCCCCCCATATTTTAAAACAAATATGTATTAAATATATATTAATTAAAATGCAAAAAAAATTAATGATACCCGCAAATTATATTTTTAATTAGTAATTTTTTCTCCATTTTCTTCAACAACAACTTTTTAACTTTTCATATATATATATATATATATATATTCATAAAAAACTATATTAATTTGAAACTAGATTTAATATGAGGGTCTATTTGAGTTGAGCAGCTGCTGAATGAGTCTGAGTGTGACTGTGGTCTCTCTCTCGTTCTGCTGCAGC
>JADLZM010019215.1:386516-400947 GCA_018148995.1 Sinocyclocheilus maitianheensis | reverse complement strand
AGACCCTTTTAGCGGCTTTTTTCCATAGAATATTCATACTGACAAACCTAGCGACTTTTTTTGGATAAACCTTAGCTATGGTTCAGTTGGAAGATTTCGCCAGTGCAGTCCCCACAAACGCGAGGTCTGACTTTCCCGGAGAAGTGTCACCTCTCTCGGAGTCTGTTCTGTGCAGTGAGCGGCAGAGAAGCCACGCATTCAGTTGGCCGCACCACAGCCGACTCGTCAATAAATGAGTACAAAACAATGTTTCCTAGCACCTGTCGCTTACTGATTGTTTGGAATTATAAATATGAGTGTAGTTCGTCTGCTAATATCACATGCATTTTTTTGTTTGTTGGTTTTTTTTTTAGTTTGTTACTTAGGCAGTGCGCTGCATGAGACAAAAAAGTAATATAGCCAAAACAACCGCATAGCCACTCTTTAGTGTAGATGCATGTTGCCACGATTATAAATGAGAGTGACTCCTGGTTAACATGTATTAAAAGGGGTCGTGTTTAGTCACTATTTAGTGTGGTATTTTTTGACAATATTCACTCATCATGACAGTAAAATAGGGCATTCTGAGTCAAGATATGCAGTATTTCCTCTCAATCAGTAGAAAACAGGGTTAACACCCGGTCATGCATGAAAAAACAAATACCGTCATGTACCGTGAAACCGTATGATTTTGAAAAATACCGTGATATAAATTTGTGGTCATACCGCCCAGCACTATTTCACACTAGAGCTTTTGGTACAAACCCAGTGTAAAAGCTGTTTTCTGAACTCAGATTCAAAGCAGTCAGTCAGAGTCAAGTCCAGGAGAAAATGCTGGTCTGGAATATCATTCAATCACAGTTAGGATGAAAGAAATTTGGCACAATTTGTGGAAATGAACTGCCATTGATTACTGTAGAGAAGAAAAAATCATTGAGACCACTTGAAAATTCTCAGTTTGTCTGGATTTATGAGTCTTTGAGTAAAAAAAATGTTGTTTTATTCTGTAAACTACTGACGACATTTCTTCCAAATTTTAAATAACATTGTCATTTAAGGTCAAAATTATGTTTAAATTCATTTTTAGACCACACGATACCAATCTTTGAACTTCAGAAGAGTTCAGAAATCAATATTTGGTGGAATAACCCTGATTTTCACTCACAACAAATGAAAACATTTGTTATTTTGACCAATTAAAAAAAAGAGCTTTAAATGACATATATATATATATATATATATATACAGTTAAACCAAACATGATTCAGAGACCAGATATAATTTTTTATATTTGTTTACTAGTGTGTGCAGGACACTATAGTTCATTTATGTAAGTGAGGATAGCAAAATAAAGTAAACTGTGACAAATCATACCCACAATTTCTTCATACAGTGGACTACCAGAAAAACTGATACAAATTTGGGACCAAAAATTATTCAGACATTATATATATATTATATCTGACATTATCAAGCTGAATTTGTTCTGACACAGTTTAACTCTGAGTTCTTGTCATATTTTATGACCATTTTCTAAACTATAGCGAATAAACTGATAATGTGAGATGTTGAAGGTGTCTGAATAAATTTTGGTTTGACTTATATGTCTGTGTGTGTATAAAGCGTTTAACTGCCATTCATTTATGTATAATTAGTGCATATATATATTAGTGCTGTCAAACGATTAATCACATTAATAAGTTTTGTTCACATAATGCATGTGTGTGTACTGTGAATATTTATTATGTATATTTAAATACAAACACATGCGTGTATATATTTAAGAAAAATATGTTATGTTTATATATTAAATATGTATATATAAGAATATAAATGTATATACATGTAAATATTTTCAAAATATATACTGTATGTGTGTGTATTTATATATACATACTAAATATACACAGTACACATACATAATGTAAATAAAAACGTTTATTTTGGATGCGATTGATCGTTTGCCAGCACTATATATATATATACACGTACAGTAGATAAATAGGTAGGTCTAATTCTAGAAACAGCATTAGTTCGGTGAGTTTGATGAAGGGCAACTTCTCTCTCGGTCCTGTAGGAACTGTGGGAATGTTTTCTGCACTAGCTGCTGCGACCAGAAGGTGGCGGTGTCGAGTCAGAAGCACGTGTGTCAGGCGTGTTACGCTCACCTGCGGCCCTCCGCCGTCCCTCCGGCGCTCCCCCCCGCCGAGCTGGAGCTGGAGAAACCCCTCACCGCCAGCTCCAACTGAACAAACCCGCTCGACCGAAACGAGCTTACTCGCTCAGAACGACTGGCTTCTGTGCAACACTAAACCAGATGTTTAGCATCTGGGCTCGGAGTCAAATTTCTTATTTCTTTAACTATTTTCTTAAGAACCTCTTATTTTTTTCTTAAGGGGAGACACTGCGGGGCAAAAGCACTGGGTTTTTTTCACGCACCTGTCAATTTTCAGATCTTATAGTGTTTTTTCAGACTAGCGGAAAGAAAACATGTTAAGTGTTTCTTTTATAGCACTTGATCTATTTCTGTCAATACATATTTTTAAAGGCCGTTTTCTTAAAAATGAGTTTTTCTCCCACACGGAGCCATGAATCTGCACTTCAGCAGCACTTACACACACCAAGCGTTACATTTTTATTCCTATAATCTATATCCTGAAGGTTTTTACAGAGGGATTTGTTCATATATCATTTGCTTGATAATATACAACCCCCCAAAATTGTGAAAAAATAGTTTTCTGGCTGTTCAAAGTATTTTCTGAATTATGGAGTGACAAAAAGAGATAAAAACATTGGCATCTAATATGTAAAATAAATTGACTTCATCCAGTGTTCGGATTTTTGTACTAGAAATGTATGCAAATTAGCGCATATTTCATTAAATAATGCATCATTTGCATATTTAAACATAACATTTGAAAACTTGTAATACAAAAAATGTTTGCAATTATCAATGTAATCAATCAGCTGGGTAAGTAAGGTGATAATTAGTAGTTCATTTCTTGACCCTATTCACCAGCAGTGTCTCGCCTTGAGAAGAAAACAAGCTTCATTTGTTATTTTCAGATTGCATGACCTTTCTTGCCAAAAACACCTCGTGCAACACTGTTTTCACTCGGATTCGGCCGGATTCATGAAAACATGCTTAGGAAAGAAGTTCAAACGTTTAAGATCGATTCCAAGAAGTTCGGAAGAGTCACAAAAACCTTCTTAAGAGAGAAGTTAAGTCATTAGCGTTTCCAATACGTTTGTACGATTCACTGAAATCGCTAGCGCTTTATTTTACAGTCCTGTTCCACGTGTACATGCTAATTATACAATTACATAATAACTAGGTGCTAACCCTGAACCTAAACTTAAACCATGCAAGTACACGGAGTTTACACACATTTAAGACCTTTCAAGTGCATACAGTTCACGCAGATATCCTTAAGATGAATTTCAACAAGTTTGTAAGATTCGTGAAAATCCTCTTTAAAAGATGAGTTTGAGATATTTGAACTCCGAGAAGCTCGTGAGATTCACAATAATCCCGAGTTAAGATATTTAATAAAAATGCTCTTAAATGCAGTTCTCAGATATTTTCTAAATCTCTTTTTCTTTCTAAAGAAGAAAATGACGGATGCAATCTGCAAGTGTTAATTGGATCGTATGGCGGTTCTTGCAAAAATCCTAAAAAGTTGAGACATTTCATAATATATTTCATAATATGAATTCCAGTACGTTTGTAAGATTCATGAAAATCTTCACATTTCTTTAGATAAATGCGTACGAATGTTATTTAAAGCATTTCTTGAATTAATTGAATATAGACGTTTTTTTAATATTTATAAATCATCTGTCTCAAGATAGTGAATTCATCTTTATTGCGTTCTCATATGCGCTGATTGCTGCCGAAAATGATCAAATTAAAATTGTATTCGTTATAAAATAAAAAAAACGGGGTCCCTAATTTGAGTTATTAAATTTTGATTCATTAAGCATCTTACCTTTGGGCATTTAACACTAGTTGGAGGTTATTATTTTTTAATTAAAGAAATGTGTGATTATTTTTAAATTTTAAAAGATTATGATGATTTTTTCAGGAAGTCAGATTCGTCAGAAAATATAAAAATATTATATTTTCAGGAATGCAAGTTTATTCTTAGGTTTGAAAATGAGGAGAAAATATTGGTTAAGAATTTTACTCTTAAGAATATTTCGTGAATCCGGCCCCTGAGCTTCTGTTGTGGTTATTGTGATACGTGACCCTGGAGCACAAAAGCAGTCATAAGGGTCAATTTTATGAAATTGAGATGTATGCATCATCTGAAGCTGAATAAACAAGCTTTCCATTGATGTATGGTTTGTTAGGATCGGACAATATTTGAAAATCTGGAATCTGAGGGTGCAAAAAAATCTAAATATTGAGAAAATCATCTTTAAAGTTGTTCAAATGAAGTTCTTAGCAATGCATATTACTAATCAAACATTAAGTTTTAATATATTTATGGTAGGACATTTACTAAATATCTTCATGGAACATAATCTTTACTTAATATCCTAATGATTTTTGGCATAAAAGAAAAATCTATTAATTGTGACCCATACGATGTATTGTTGGCTATTGCTACAAATATCCCCCACCGACTTAACACTGCTTTTGTGCTGCAGGGACACATCTGGTCAAATAGTGCACTACGTTAGCTTTAATGTAAATGTAAATGAGTTGAATTCGGCTCACCGTCCTTCAGTTGCACGGAAAGCAGGAGCTCAGATGTTCTTCAGACGTGTTGCACTGAAGAAAGAAACTCTGACGTAATGAGTAAACGATGACAGATCTTCCTATAGGACACCACTCTCGTAATCATGCTCTCCTGAATCCTGATCGATCCGGTCTGAGGAGCACACTTGAATCTGTGTATATTAGATCTGTATGTATATTATGTCACGTGTACAGCCAATGCAATGAAAGCTTGACGGACTGAATGGATGAACTCCAGCAATATATGCACGGGATCTTAAATCAGGAAGATCTGTGTCTGATCTGCTGTCGCTTCGCTGAGGAAATCTCCCACAATGCTGCTGTGTTGGACAGAGCTGCTGCTGCTGTCGCTTATGGAGGCGTTTGTGTGAATGAAATTAAAGCACAACACACTGCCAACCTGATCCACGGCTGTCTGATTTTTTGTCATGATCATATTCGATCCATCAAGACTTTTATGGCTCATATGGTCTGATACAGTGAGAATATGGAGGAAAAACTGGAGCAAAAATATGCAATTTATATGATGAAATTCTGATGCTTGTAATGTAAATCAATGAGATCTGTATAACAGTACAGCAGATATCAGCCGTCGCTCTATCTCTCCAGTAATCTGTCTCGGTAAGATGAGATTGAAATGATCAGAACATATAATGCAGTGATTGAGAGCTGAAGAAATAAACATTAATCATTAAGAGCCTGATGAAAAACATGACAACAACAATCCGCTTAATATTAAATACCTAATATATATGATTTAACTGCAATGTTATCAATCCACTTCCCATGTGTGGTGGATCTATATAACACAAAAATACATTTTGTAAATAAATTAAGCATTTCCCGGACCCTCCTAAAACGATTTACACTTCAGTCCGCCAATGTTCAAACCTAATTAGGGTTATTATCATTAAACCAAAACATTCAGGGGAAAAAAAAATAAAGTTACTTGAAACGTCAACTGAATTAAAATGTTTTAAAAAATTGCTTTGGCAAAACAAAAAACTTTCAACATTTCATAATTTTTTAGCAACATTTCTCATTTAGTTTAACTTGAATAATATTAAAATGAATAAAAACGATATTGACAGATTTAAAATGAGTAAAACTGAAAATATAAAAACTGATTCAAAATATCAGTAAAAATATAATAGCATCTCAATGATTCTAAAATAACACTGAACCAATTCTAGGCCCTCGTGTAGAAATGAAAATCTGTAAATCTCGAAATTCTCTTAACTTGGACATCTATATGAGTTCTTATGGTAATATTTGTAGTGCCATATCGATGAATGTGGCTTTAGGATAATGGGTCATTCCCTGTCAACTCAACCAGAGGTCCCCGGCTCAAGTTATTTATATTTTAAGATTGATTTTGTTAGCCAGCTGCATCATGTCATTTTTACACAGAGACAGGTAGGTCTATTAATAAAATCTGTTGACTTTAATAATCTTTGTTGCATTTCGGGCCAATGGTGACAAAAAGGCACTTTTCAAGTTTTTTCTCCTGTTTGCATGCCTGTAACTCCATCAATATTTTAATGCTCTTTTAGATAGTGGGTCTTAAACTTTCTTTTTGGCATCTTCATTTTTAAGGCCCTTTATGGTTCAGAGATATTGCAATTTTAAGTTGCACACATTTTCAGTGGCCAAAAACCAAATGGCATTCAGCTGATACTTTTCTTCTTTTAAAGAGGAATGTCTGGAGAATAAATAATGTTGAAACTAGAAATGTATCTTGTTTCCTTCTCTTTTCTTTTGAGATCTTCATTTTCAAAGCCCTGCTTCATTGGCTCCAGAGATATGAGGATCTCGATGCGGCTCCTGTAGTATTAAAACTAGAGCAGACTCAACATGAAATCAAAACGGACTCTTTAGTTTCTTAATAAGCGCTCCTGGTCTCATTGTTAATGATTCAACCCATTACAAAGTTCATCCTCGTGATCTTTCATCAAAACCTAATAACTTGCTCCACTTCAGAAACCATCTCATCCTACATTTATGAAAGCACAGAAAAACTCAACAAAGATGCAGAGGCTCAGATAAAGATAAACTTTAGTTTATTAGTGGCTATAGATAATGCTATCGGACCATAATCATAAAAAATGAGAAAAGAAGAAAGGCTACATCATCTCTGGTTAAACATCAGCGTCGGGTTACAGGGAACGGAGATGAGAAGCAGGAACAGAACAAACCCGTCACAACATCTCCATGCGACAGAACGAGACGTCAGCGAGCGGATGAGGCCAAACCATCGCCAGCTTGATTCCAGCTACATGAGCCACTTTGAAGCAGTTTCGGACGATTTCAATGAGTTTCTCACATTCTGTATTTTTTTGCTTAACAAAAATAGACCCGCCTCATTATTCGCTTCTTATAAAAAACATCACGTGGGCGTATTTACAAGATTAGCGTGACATTTTGGAGGTTTACGAAGATTCCCTTTCCGTCGAGACGGACGCTACGCTGTCGCCGGGGATTGTGGGAAAGAGCGGGAAGGAAGAGGAGGAGACAGAGGGAAGGACAGGAAAATCGAGACGAACGACAGGCAGAACTGTGTGTGTGTGAGTGAGTGTGTGTGTGTATGTATGTATGTATGTATGTATGTATGTATGTATGTATGTATGTATGTATGTATGTATGTATGTGAGTGAGTGTGATTGTGTGTGAGTGTGTATGTACTGTATGTGAGTGAGTGTGAGTATGCGAGTGAGTGAGTGTGTGTGTGTATGTATGTATGTGTGTGAGTGAGTGAGTGTGTGGGTGAGTGTATGTGAGTGTGTGTGTGAGTGTGAGTGTGTGGTTTAGTAAACGCTGGCCGGATCGGTGTGTGATGGTCTGTGTTTGTAAGGCCTGGTGAGCAGGACGTTGTGCTGAGAGTTTCCTCATTCAGACGGGATCGGATCGGTTCTTCACTGATGACTCTTACACTGACGACTGATCCCACACCTGCTGGACACACAAACACACATTCATCAAAACCTGTCGCACACAATCTACTGCATTCCTTCTGTCTCTGATTGATAGTTTAGAGGTTTTAATCAAGTCAAAGCTCTCAATCAGCACTGGATTGCATTGCATTATATGTTTGGATCATTTCTATCTCATCTTACCGAGACATATTACCAGAGATATAGTGATGACTGATATTTATGGCAGTATACACTGCCGTTTAAAAGTCTGGGATCAGTAAGATGTTAAGTAAGGGATAATGTACATCCAGCCGGTTGTTATCGAAGGAAAACAGACCTCAGAATCAAGTATTCCACAGAGCCGTGTAAATGACATTTTTTAAAGAAGTCTCTTCTGCTCATCAAGGCTGCATTTATTTGATCAAAAATACTAAACAGTAAAATTATGAAATATTACTATAATTTAAAATATGTTTTCTATGTGAATATCTGTTAAACTGTAATGTATTCCTGTGATGCGCAGCTGTATTTTCAGCATCATTCCTCCAGTCTTCAGTGTCACATGATCTTCAGAAATCAGTATAATATGCTGATCTGCTGCTCGAGAAACATTTCTGATTATTGGTAATGTTGAAAACAGAAAAAGAATCCTGAAAAAAGTATCACAGGTTCCAAAAAATACTGTATATATGAAGTTTCCAACATTGATAATAAATCAGCATATTATACTGATTTCTGAAGATCATGTGACACTGAAGACTGGAGGAATGATGCTGAAAATACAGCTGCACATCACAGAAATACATTATATTTTACTATATATTCACATAGAAAACAGCTGTTTTAAATTGTAATAATATTTCACAATATTAAATTTTTTCTGTATTTATGATCAAATAAATGCAGCCTTGATGAGCAGAAGAGACTTCTTTAAAACACATTACAAGTCTTTTGAACGGCAGTGTCAGTGTCTGCTGTACTGTTATATAAAGATTCACATTGATTTACATATAAAAAAAATAAATAAATAAAAACCCATTACAAGCATCAGAATTTCATCATATAAATATCAGCATCTGCACAAGATTCATATTTTTGCTCAATCGGGACTCTTAATTAAAATGAGCTGTTTTTTTTTCTCCAATAGAATTTATAATATAAAACTGTTCCACTGAAAGGGAAGTCATTGATCATGTTTACACTGGTGTTTTTGATGAATCAGAGTCACTCTGAATTTCAAACATTAGACAGCTGCTAAACGTCTCAAATGAGCCTTTAATGCATCATCGTTAGTGTGTGTGTGTGTGAGTGAGTGCGTGCGTGTGAGTGAGTGCGTGCGTGTGAGTGAGTGCGTGCGTGTGAGTGAGTGCGTGCGTGTGAGTGAGTGCGTGCGTGTGAGTGAGTGCGTGCGTGTGAGTGAGTGCGTGCGTGTGAGTGAGTGCGTGCGTGTGAGTGAGTGCGTGCGTGTGAGTGAGTGCGTGCGTGTGAGTGAGTGCGTGCGTGTGAGTGAGTGCGTGCGTGTGAGTGAGTGCGTGCGTGTGAGTGAGTGCGTGCGTGTGAGTGAGTGCGTGCGTGTGAGTGAGTGCGTGCGTGTGAGTGAGTGCGTGCGTGTGAGTGAGTGCGTGCGTGTGAGTGAGTGCGTGCGTGTGAGTGAGTGCGTGCGTGTGAGTGAGTGCGTGCGTGTGAGTGAGTGCGTGCGTGTGAGTGAGTGCGTGCGTGTGAGTGAGTGCGTGCGTGTGAGTGAGTGCGTGCGTGTGAGTGAGTGCGTGCGTGTGAGTGAGTGCGTGCGTGTGAGTGAGTGCGTGCGTGTGAGTGAGTGCGTGCGTGTGAGTGAGTGCGTGCGTGTGAGTGAGTGCGTGCGTGTGAGTGAGTGCGTGCGTGTGAGTGAGTGCGTGCGTGTGAGTGAGTGCGTGCGTGTGAGTGAGTGCGTGCGTGTGAGTGAGTGCGTGCGTGTGAGTGAGTGCGTGCGTGTGAGTGAGTGCGTGCGTGTGAGTGAGTGCGTGCGTGTGAGTGAGTGCGTGCGTGTGAGTGAGTGCGTGCGTGTGAGTGAGTGCGTGCGTGTGAGTGAGTGCGTGCGTGTGAGTGAGTGCGTGCGTGTGAGTGAGTGCGTGCGTGTGAGTGAGTGCGTGCGTGTGAGTGAGTGCGTGCGTGTGAGTGAGTGCGTGCGTGTGAGTGAGTGCGTGCGTGTGAGTGAGTGCGTGCGTGTGAGTGAGTGCGTGCGTGTGAGTGAGTGCGTGCGTGTGAGTGAGTGCGTGCGTGTGAGTGAGTGCGTGCGTGTGAGTGAGTGCGTGCGTGTGAGTGAGTGCGTGCGTGTGAGTGAGTGCGTGCGTGTGAGTGAGTGCGTGCGTGTGAGTGAGTGCGTGCGTGTGAGTGAGTGCGTGCGTGTGAGTGAGTGCGTGCGTGTGAGTGAGTGCGTGCGTGTGAGTGAGTGCGTGCGTGTGAGTGAGTGCGTGCGTGTGAGTGAGTGCGTGCGTGTGAGTGAGTGCGTGCGTGTGAGTGAGTGCGTGCGTGTGAGTGAGTGCGTGCGTGTGAGTGAGTGCGTGCGTGTGAGTGAGTGCGTGCGTGTGAGTGAGTGCGTGCGTGTGAGTGAGTGCGTGCGTGTGAGTGAGTGCGTGCGTGTGAGTGAGTGCGTGCGTGTGAGTGAGTGCGTGCGTGTGAGTGAGTGCGTGCGTGTGAGTGAGTGCGTGCGTGTGTGTGGGTGCGTGTGTGTTTGAGTGTGTGCATGTGTACGTGTGTGTGAGTGAGTGTGTGTTTAGTCGTCCTGACCTTGTTAACAGTGTTGATGGGGGTTCGAGCTGATCCCGTGTGCAGTCTTTGGCGAGGCTCCTCAAACGCGCGGCCGGGTGACCTCTCCCTGCGCAGGTCCATGACTCGTCCAGGCGAGCGGTCAAGCCGAGGGTCCATCATCCTGCCGGGGGACCGCTCCAGCCGGCCCGGGGACTTCTCGCTGTCCAGGGGCCGCGCGGGAGACTTGTCCCGCCTGAACTCGGTGCGAGCCTCGCGGTAGCGGTGGGGCGTCCCGGGCTGGTGGAGGCCTTCTTGTACATCGGGCATAGCAGCCAGACGCTTGGAGATGTGCTCGTTGTAGGTGGGAGGGCCGCGCTTGTTTGGGCTGCCAGAGACCGGCAAGAAAGAGTCAAAGTCAGTCGCCTATTTTACAATAATGTACCATATATGTTGTATATACATTTAATGTTACAACTGTATACATGAGTGAGTAGTAAGAAATGCAGATGTTATTTGAAATATGAATAAAACTCACACAAATACAGTAGTTTGGGGTCAGTAAGATATTTTTCTGAAAGAAATTAGTACTTTTATTCATCAAGGACACATTAAATTGATCAAAAGTGACAGTAAAGATATTTATAATGTCACAAAAGATTTCTACTTCAAATAAACTCTGTTTTGAACTTTCTATACATCTGTGAATCCTGAAAAATAAAATGCATCACAGTGCATCAACTGTTTTCAGCACTGATAATAAATCAGCATATTATACTGATTTCTGAAGATCATGTGACACTGAAGACTGGAGGAATGATGCTGAAAATACAGCTGCGCATCACAGAAATACATTACAGTTTATTCACATAGAAATCAATTATTTTGAATATTAAAAATATTTCAAAATTACTGTTTTTTTTAATCAAATAAATGCAGCCTTGGTGAGCAGAAAAGACTTGTTTCAGAAACATAAACAAATCTTACAGACCCCAAACTTCTGAAAGCTAGTGTACAGTATATTCAATATATAATGTGATATATAGAGTTGTCAGCGATTCCGAATTGAACAGAACTATAGAATAACATGGAAGAACTGAATTTAATGTCCATAGCAAACTGAGGGCTTACACACACACACACAGAAGAGAGTTCACCAGTGAGAAGAGATGAAATATATTTCTAAAGTTATGAATGTGACCCGTCCAGAGCTCATAATAAACCACTCGCCCATCAGACCAGTGAAGGTTCAGATTCATGTGCTACTGAACCGGTTAAATCACATGACTAGTTACTTACCCTCTAACAGCACACTTCCAACACATTTATGCTTTCAAATAACAAGCTAAAAGGAGAGCTTGTCAAATTAAGTACAAGAGCTTCCCTAAACACCTGATTATAATGTTCACATCTAGTCACACACTCAGCGGTTCAGAATATTCTCCTTAAAAACACTTTATTCATCACTCAGTTCACAGGTTAAAACCTTTCACACAAATGAAGAAAGCGCTTTTTTTCCAGGAAAGAAGAGAAACACAGTCAGAACCTCTGGACCAATCACAGCCAGACTTCAGGTCACATGATCTTCAGAAATCAGTATAATATGCTGATTTATTATCAGTGCTGAAACTGTTGTATATTTGGAACCTGTGATACTTTTTTCAGGATTCTTTGATGAATAAACAGTTAAAAAGAACAGCGTTTATTCAAAATGGATATATTTTCTAACAATATACACTACCGGTCAAAACTTTAGGGTCAGTATTTTTTTTTCTTTCTTTGAAAGAAATGCTTTTATTCAGCAAGGATGTGTTAAATTGATAAAAAGTGATAATAAAGACTTCTATTGTTAGAAAAGATTTCTATTTTGAATAAATGCAGTTCTTTTTTTAAACTTTTTTCATCAAAGAATCCTGAAAAAAGTATCACAGGTTCCAAAAAAATATTAAGAAGCAAAAAACTTTCCAGCACTGATAATAAATCGGCATATTATACTGATTTCTGAAGATCATGTGACACTGAAGACTGGAGTAATGATGCTGAAAATACAGCTGCGCATCACAGAAATATATTAGATTTTAAAGTATATTAAAATAGAAAGCCGTTATTTTAAATTGCAATAATATTTCACAATAATACAGTTTTTTCAGTCAAATAAATGCAGCCTTGATGAGCAGAAGAGACTTCTTTAAAACACATTACAAGTCTCACTGATCCCAAACTTTTCTACATTTTGAAAGCGCAACACATGTCAACTATCTTCCAAATTTGTAACGAGAATAATTGATAAATCAACAAAACAGAAGCTTTAAGATCTCCCTGCAGTTTTCCTCTAAAACAAAAGCTCTATGATTTAACATTTGAATGGGTTATGGAACACTAAACCACACTTGCTTGTGTTGCACATTATGAAAGACAAAGTTAGCATCGGCTTTGCATCCCCTGTAACGGGGAAGTCGTGGCCTAATGGTTAGAGTCGGACTCAGTAGGTTGTGGGTTCGAGTCTCGTACCGGCAGGGATTGTAGGTGGGGGGAGTGAATGTACAGCGCTCTCTCCCACCTTCAATACCACGACTGAGGTGCCCTTGAGCAAGGCACTGAACCCCCAACTGCTCCCCGGGCGCCGCAGCATAAATGGCTGCCCACTGCTCCGGGTGTGCGGTCACGGTGTGTGTGTGTTCACGGTGTGTGTGTGCACTTTGGATGGGATAAATGCAGAGCACTAATTCCGAGTATGGGTCACCATACTTGGCCACATGTCACGTCACTCACTTTAATTGTAGGAGAAAACTGGTTAATTTGGAGCATTTTTTGCGCCATATTCCTCTTCCGGGTTTAAAATGTACAAATCTACTATTTGTGATGCGGCAAATGACTACAGTCCTGCATCAGTGTCAGGTAATTATTCATGAGATTGCATGTTCTTATCCTAAGAGAAAACGCTTCACTTAATCATGAACGACTGCACGAGTCGAGTTCCTGACAGACTGTGAGATCACACACAGTGAGAGACGAAGAGGAGTGTTTGCTTTTGCTCTGTAAGAGTTTCTGCGTGGCATTAACACACATACATATACCCTGAGTCTTTGACACAAACAAGAGTCACCGCAAAACAAGCTTTAAAAGTTATTAAAGACGCAACTGCGTGTTCATTTATGCTTTCGATGCAGGGTACAAATGCAAATGTCTGTGCTTTTATTTGTGCATTAAATTCTAGCGGTCACGGGGTATATGAGTGTGCTTGTGTAATGTACGCTGAGCTTACAAAACCATGTAGAATATATATATAATGGTTAACTGCAGCATGCATTTGTGGGAAGCTTTGATGCTTTGAACTCAATGGGAGTGAGATAGGAAATCAGCATTTTTCCCATATTGTCAGCCCTCCAAAGAATCAGTCTGCTCCTAGTGAAGCTTCCTCCAGTGAAATGAGATGCATGAGTGACGTTAGGCTCACACTGACCTGCGTGTGGAGCCGTTTCTCTGCGCTTCTGCTGCCGATACCTCCTGACTCAGGTTGCCTTTGCAGCAGATCACACGCAGCTTGTTCTGGAAGGACGAGGCCAGATACACAGCGCCGGATGAGATGGCCGGACCCAGGTAACGCGGGTTAGGAATGTCCAGATGAGCGTAAGCGTGAGGCCTGAACACACACACAGGTTTGTTTTTGTGAATTGTGGGGACATTCGTAATGGCTTTTATACTGTACAAACCGTATTTTCTATTGCCCTACACACACCCTACACCTAAACCTACCCCTTACAGGAGACTTTCTGCATTTTTACATTCTCAAAAAAACGAATTCTGAATGATTTATAAGCCTTTTGAAATATGGGGACACTCAATGTCCTCATAAATCATCTTCTTGTTGTAATACCCATGTCATTATACAAATTTGTGTCCTCATAAATCACAAAAATGCACACACACACACACACACACACACAGACAAACGCAAGCACACACAGACACAGACACACACACACACACAGACAAACACAAGCACACACACACACACAGACAAACACAAGCACACACAGACACAGACACAAGCACGCACGCACGCACGCAC
>JADLZM010019215.1:355891-372263 GCA_018148995.1 Sinocyclocheilus maitianheensis | reverse complement strand
AAAGACTCATGGCTGTATTAGATCAAAAGGGTGCTTCTACTAAATACTGAGCAAAGGGTCTGAATACTTAGGACCATGTGATATACACTGTATATATATATTTTTTTTATAAAAGTACATGTAGTTGAGAAACTGATATAAAATACCTAAAAACAAACAAAAACATTTGCTGTGCCGCTGCATTTAACCCAGTTATTTTAATATTATTGATATACTATTATAGCTTTTGTCAGTATTTTAAATTAGATTTTATTTTTATATTTTGTTTTCATTTTAGTTAGTTTTAGTAATATCATGTTTGTCATTTTTAGTTTTTTTTAAATGCCTATATAGTTTAGTTAATTAAACTTAATGAGAATGAGAAACGCTGTCTTCGCAGCAAGAATGTTTTTGGTGGTTTTAGTTAACCGACAACATCATAATCGTTATAGAAACTTTGTATTCCACAACACACAGAGCGTTGAAACTTTGCATGCATGAGCCTAAATGAAAAAGGCATTCATAAATAAATAATTGTTTCATACTCAAAAACCAGTTCAGGTCTGACGCCAAATCTAACACAAACACACGTGAGCCGCACCTGGGCTGCTTCATCCAGCCCTCCAGACGCACGTGACCCGAGGCCTCTTTGACCTGCAGCGCAGGGGAGCTGGCTTTATCCCGACACAGAGCCTCAGAGAAGTGTGTGGCGTATTCAGCAGGAAGACCGCAGGTCGCCGGCAGACACGGGGAACACTTGGGGTGGCAGAGAATATGACACTCTGACCGAGAGACGAGACGAGATCAGAGATGAAAAGAAAAAAGAGAAAATTAACTAATTCTCTACTGATAATTCTTTCATTTAGGGGACATTCACACACAACACTTTTTGAGAAGTTTTTGGAAACTAAATAATAAAAAAAAAAAAGCAAGTTTTTATAAGTTGAAATTCTTTTAACTTGAGCACTGCATATTTAGGTGCCATTTTAGGGTCAGTAAGATACTTTTATTCATCAAGGACGCATTAAATTGAGCAAAAGTGACAGTAAAGACATTTATAATGTTACCAAAATTCTATTTCAAATAAATGCTGTTCTTTTGAGCTTTCTACTCATCTGTGAATCCTGAAAAATACAATGTATCATGTGACACTGAAGACTGGAGTAATGATGCTGAAAATTCAGCTTTGATCACAGAAATATATTACATTTGAAAAGTTATTCACATAGAAAACAGCTGTTTTAAATCATAATAATATTTAACAATTTTTACTGTATTTTTTGATCAAATAAATGCAGCCTTGATGAGCAGAAAAAAAAATCTCATTAACCCAAACTTTTGAACGGTAGTGTGTGTAAATACTTTTTATATGCAAAAATTCTTATATTGTTATTAATTGTTATTAATTAAATTTTTTCTGTATTTCTGATCAAATAAATGCAGCCTTGATGAGCATTACAAATCTTACCAACCCCAGACTTTTGAATGGTGGTGTATGTAACCACATTATTAGTACCATTTTTTCTCAGAAGTGAGCTAAAACTGACAAAACCTCCTTCTGGGGAAATTCAAGGGCGTATGTGTATTTGTGTGTTTTTGTACCCAGACATGTGGCAGCCTGTCGGCCGAAGTGGACCGTGTCCAGACAGACGGCACATTTCGCAGCTCTCATGTTCAGCCCCACCGTGAAGCGATGCGGGATGTTGTGATGCATTCTCTCCTTCACGCGTCGCCCGTACTCTACAGACAGACAGAGACAGAGCGTTAGCTGGTTAGTTAATATCCTCTTGAGCATCTCAGTGTGAATGATGACAAATCAGCCTAAAATAAAACTCATCACAGTCCAGCAGCAGAGCAACGGCTTCATCGACCACAACAAAACCGTGCATGAGTCCGTCTCTTTCTGAGCAAAACAAGCATCGCCGGCGATCACATGCAGGTCCGTGCGCGTCAGACTCGAGAATCAAAGAAAGATGAGAGCAGAAACTCAACCGGCAATCATCTTAAGACACAACATGCTGCAGAACCCGAGACAAGAGACAGAGGACAGCAGGAGTGAGAGACCGGCTGCAGAAACTCAGTGTTTGTCTTGTTTTCCAGAACAAATCTCTAAAGATTCTTAAATCAACATACATTTACTTTAGAAGCACATCAATCAAAATGAAGGGAAAAAAATACTTCATATCTTCAATTTGCATCTGTATCTTGATTTAAGGATATTTATATTGGAACATTTAATGCCTGACTTTATGAATGTAAGACCTTTTTAAGGCCTTAATTCGTGGAAGGGCAAATTAAGACTTTTTAAGACACGCAGGAACCCTACATTAATATGACCAGTTATTTTGTGTATTTTTGCTTTGCCACTGAAAACAGTTCCATAAGAAGCCAAATCAAAACAGTAAAAATCACTCTTGGAACAGAAAAAAAACAGTAATATTGTTACAATTTAACATAGCGTTTTCTATTTTAATATACTTTAAAATATCATTTATTCCTGTGATGCAAAGCTGGATTTTTTTATCAGCCATTACTTCAGTCTTCACTGTCCTCCTTCAGAAATCCTTCAGATTTATTATCAATATTCTGATCTATTATCAATGTCGCAAGCAGTCTTTGATGAATATAAAATATTTAAAAAATAATATAAAATTAGAATATAAAAAAATAAATAAAATAGAAATAACAATAAAATAGAATATAAAAACAGCATTTATTCAAAATATAAATATTTTATAATAGAATATAATTCTTTAATATCACTTTTTATCAGTTTAACACATCCTTGCTGAATAAAAGTATTAAATTCATTCAAATAGAAAAATTAAAATGTACTGATCCAGAACCTTTGACTTGAGTAACGGCTGATGAAAATTCAGCTTTGCATCAGCTTTATACTAAAATAAAAAAAAAAAAACATTAATTTAAATTGCAATAATATTTCACAATATTACAGTTTATTCTGTGTTTTCGATCAAATAAATGCAGCCTTGATGAGCAGAAGATACTTCTTTAAAAAAAACATTCAAAAATCTTACAGCACACTTTTTATTTAAACAACATTTAGGTCAAAATGCAATTAAAACTTTTAATAATTAAAATGTTTAACATTCAAACAAAGCTACAGTGTTGTGGGAGGCTGCCAAGGCGTTGCTATGTGGTTGTTAGGGGCCGTTCACACAGAATGTGTTTTTCGACTCCACTGCGCTACTTTCCCGTTGTTTTTCTATATAAATGCGCTAGACGGGTGCATTCTACGGTTGTGTTTGCGTCTTTGCAGCAACACGGCGTCCTAAAAACACAGAGCTCAAGTTAGAACAGGTTCAACTTTTTTTTAAAAATGCGTCTTCAGACCTTGCGCTTTTTCCACTGCCTGCGTCTCGCGGTTTTCAAAGTCAAAACGTGTTCTGTGTGAACGGCCCATGTGGCTGTTGTGTGTGTGTTTTCTCTCCATCAGCGCACGGCCCTCAACTACATGCTGATCTCAGAGCGACAGAAACAGAGACGGAGGGAAAGAGAGACACTTACTTTCAAACGTCACCCTCCTCTTCTCTGAAAGAGCAGAAGAGAAACAGCTCTCAGATTTGACGGAGCAGGACGCAGAAAGAAAGCAAGAGTGCAGGAGGACAGCGACAGAAACATGAGGAGAGACAGAAGCAGCCACAGAGAGAGAAAACGACTGAAATATTCCTCATCTACAGACCACACGAGCTTCATTCATCTGAGACTGAAAAACTATGCTCAAAGGAATCTCAGAAAAACTTTTATTTCACCCCAAAACCAGAAGAAATAAGAACACATATGTACATATATATACAGTGGGGAAAAAAAGTATTTAGTCAGCCACCAATTGTGCAAGTTCTCCCACTTAAAAAGATGAGAGAGGCCTGTAATTTTCATCATAGGTATACCTCAACTATGAGAGACAAAATGAGAAAAAAAATCCAGAAAATCACATTGTAGGATTTTTAAAGAATTCATTTGCAAATTATGGTGGAAAATAAGTATTTGGTCAATAACAAAATTTCATCTCAATACTTTGTTATATACCCTTTGTTGGCAATGACAGAGGTCAAACGTTTTCTGTAAGTCTTCACAAGGTTTTCACACACTGTTGCTGGTATTTTGGCCCATTCCTCCATGCAGATCTCCTCTAGAGCAGTAATGTTTTGGGGCTGTCGCTGGGCAACACGGATTTTCAACTCCCTCCAAAGATTTTCTATGGGGTTGAGATCTGGAGACTGGCTAGGCCACTCCAGGACCTTGAAATGCTTCTTACGAAGCCACTCCTTCGTTGCCCGGGCGGTGTGTTTGGGATCATTGTCATGCTGAAAGACCCAGCCACGTTTCATCTTCAATGCCCTTGCTGATGGAAGGAGGTTTTCACTCAAAATCTCACGATACATGGCCCCATTCATTCTTTCGTTTACACGGATCAGTCGTCCTGGTCCCTTTGCAGAAAAACAGCCCCAAAGCATGATGTTTCCACCCCCATGCTTCACAGTAGGTATGGTGTTCTTTGGATGCAACTCAGCATTCTTTCTCCTCCAAACACGACAAGTTGAGTTTTTACCAAAAAGTTCTATTTTGGTTTCATCTGACCATATGACATTCTCCCAATCCTCTTCTGGATCATCCAAATGCTCTCTAGCAAACTTCAGACGGGCCTGGACATGTACTGGCTTAAGCAGGGGGACACGTCTGGCACTGCAGGATTTGAGTCCCTGGCGGCGCAGTGTGTTACTGATGGTAGCCTTTGTTACTTTGGTCCCAGCTCTCTGCAGGTCATTCACTAGGTCCCCCCGTGTGGTTCTGGGATTTTTGCTCACAGTTCTTGTGATCATTTTGACCCCACGGGGTGAGATCTTGCGTGGAGCCCCAGATCGAGGGAGATTATCAGTGGTCTTGTATGTCTTCCATTTTCTAATAATTGCTCCCACAGTTGATTTCTTCACACCAAGCTGCTTACCTATTGCAGATTCAGTCTTCCCAGCCTGGTGCAGGTCTACAATTTTGTTTCTGGTGTCCTTTGACAGCTCTTTGGTCTTGGCCATGGTGGAGTTTGGAGTGTGACTGTTTGAGGTTGTGGACAGGTGTCTTTTATACTGATAACGAGTTCAAACAGATGCCATTAATACAGGTAACGAGTGGAGGACAGAGGAGCCTCTTAAAGAAGAAGTTACAGGTCTGTGAGAGCCAGAAATCTTGCTTGTTTGTAGGTGACCAAATACTTATTTTACCGAGGAATTTACCAATTAATTCTTTAAAAATCCTACAATGTGATTTTCTGGATTTTTTTTTCTCATTTTGTCTCTCATAGTTGAGGTATACCTATGATGAAAATTACAGGCCTCTCTCATCTTTTTAAGTGGGAGAACTTGCACAATCGGTGGCTGACTAAATACTTTTTTGCCCCACTGTATATGGTTTAATAATTATTTATGCAATTTTAATTTAATAACTGAATATATATGATATATGATTTTTATGTTAATTCTTACAATTGTTTCTATACATGTATTTACACATATATAAATAATTGTAAGAATTTGTATACTTATGTATATATCTTTTACACACACTTACTTCATTACCATTTCTGAATAACGCTAATGAGAATTTTAGATTAAATGCGTTTAATATTCATGAAAATGTCACAATGCAAAAACGTTCTTCATTTAATTTCTTATATATATTTTTTTTATTTAGGAGTAAAATATGATCTGGATTCTGTTATGCTTGGATTAATGTGTTCTGATGAACTGTTCACAATAAGTTCAGCATAATGCATCATTTTTTCTTTAAATAATAACCACTATACGGTCTGATATAACCAACAAATCAGCTGAAGACTTTATCTGTATTATGAAAAACAGCCACAGTAAGTGTAAAGACTGACCCTCCGGCGTGGAGCTCTCTTTGCGGCGGGCCGAGCTGGAAGGGTTCAGGAGGCTGCTGGGATTGGGCTGGCGCTCCGGAGATTTCACAATGGCCGACATGAGGATCTGCTGACGGGCCGAGGCCGGCGTGGACGGAGCCATGTGCTCCTGCACTTTAAAATGAGCCGCTGAGAGACACAGAGAAGATCCTCAACAACATTCACATGGTCACATGGAGAGACGAGGCCCACACTGAAGACTCAGACTCACCCTCCTCTCGTAAGGAGCGCAGCTCGATCCTCATCTTCTGCAGCGCCTCCTCCAGCTCTGAGCAGCGCACTCGCTCCTTCTCCAGCGCTGCTTTCATGTCGCCATACTGCAGGGGAACGGTGGGTTGAGACGAGACCGCGGCAGCGCTGTTAGCCGTGACACCCACCTCCTCACGCCGCCGCCCGAAAATACCCTAAACACACACACACACACACACACAGGTACATGACACACAACCGCTGATCACCGAGATCACATTATGACAGATTACCAATATTATTCATCTGTACTGTTTCTTTGCTAGCTATATTTAATCTGTTTAAAGTTTAATTTACTTGTTTTATTTCAAATAAAATATGTGAGCCTGCAGCACAAAAGCAGTGTTAAGTCGCTGGGGTATATTTGTAGCAATAGCCAACAATACATTGTATGGGTCACAATTATAGATTTTTCTTTTATGCTAAAAATCATTAGGATATTAAGTAAAGATCATGTTCCACGAAGATATTTTTTAAATGTCCTACTGTAAATATATCAAAACTTAATGTTTGATTAGTAATATGCATTGCTAAGAACTTCATTTGGACAACTTTAAAGATGATTTTCTCAATATTTAGATGTTTTTGCACCCTCAGATTCCAGATTTTGTATCTCGGCCAAATATTATCCTATCCTAACAAACCATACATCAATGGAAAGCTTATGTATTCAGCTTTCAGATGATGTTTACATCTCAATTTTAAAAAAATTGACCCTTATGACTGGTTTTGTGCTCCAGGGTCACATTTATCATATTTTTTAGTAAGTGTTTCACTTTGATTGTTTTTACTTTAAAATAACTAATTTCTTTATATCCCATTTGTTTCTTTTTAACACCATGCCAGCTTCTTCTATTTTCATGGAAAAACCAGGTTTAAGTTATTAAAAATAAGAACAGAATTAAATAACATATTTAAGATTCTTTTTTTTTTATCCCTCCTAAAAATCAGAAAACTAAAAATAGAAATAACTTGGCAGTTGTGATAAGGATTGTTAGAAATCTCGCAGACAAAGTAATTTACAAATAAAATTTGGGATATTTATTATTTTTTTATGTTTTTGAAAGAAGTCTCTTTTGCTTTCCCAAGGCTGCATTTATTTTATACAAATACAGTAAAAACTATAATATTGTGAAATATTATTACTATTTCAAATGATGATTTTCTATATGTGAACATAGTAAAATATAATGTATTTCTGAGATGCGCAGCTGTATTTTCAGCATCATTCCTCCAGTCTTCAGTGTCGCATGATCTTCAGAAATCAGTATAATATGATGATTTGGTTCATATCATTATCAGTTATTATTGGTGCTCAGTTATTAATAATGGTTTTTATGGACTATAGACCATAAAAACCATGTCCATGACATCCAAGCCTGGATTTCCTGATATTCCCAGGTTTTCCAGAACTGTGGGAGCCGTTTTATTCTCTTTAATAAAGCTAGTTCTGGATTAACTGGTTTCCACAGGCAGGCGGATTCAACAGCAGGAGCAGTAAAACTCAGAAACCGTTCATAAAGCGCCTGCGGTTCAGTGAGAAACACTCAATCCCACAAATCAAACACACTGAGATTCACACAGACTGTAACGAGATGAACGCTGAGACTCCCTGAGGCCTCATTAGCAACCTCCTGTCTCTCTCTCTCTCACTTCCTGTCTCTCTCTCACACTTCCTGTCTCTCATTAGCATCCTCCTGTCTCTCTCTCACACTTCCTGTCTCTCATTAGCATCCTCCTGTCTCTCTCTCTCACTTCCTGTCTCTCATTAGCATCCTCCTGTCTCTCTCTCTCACTTCCTGTCTCTCATTAGCATCCTCCTGTCTCTCTCTCTCACTTCCTGTCTCTCATTAGCATCCTCCTGTCTCTCTCTCTCACTTCCTGTCTCTCATTAGCATCCTCCTGTCTCTCTCTCTCACTTCCTGTCTCTCATTAGCATCCTCCTGTCTCTCTCTCTCACTTCCTGTCTCTCATTAGCATCCTCCTGTCTCTCTCTCTCACTTCCTGTCTCTCATTAGCATCCTCCTGTCTCTCTCTCTCACTTCCTGTCTCTCATTAGCATCCTCCTGTCTCTCTCTCTCACTTCCTGTCTCTCATTAGCATCCTCCTGTCTCTCTCTCTCACTTCCTGTCTCTCATTAGCATCCTCCTGTCTCTCTCTCTCACTTCCTGTCTCTCATTAGCATCCTCCTGTCTCTCTCTCTCACTTCCTGTCTCTCATTAGCATCCTCCTGTCTCTCTCTCTCACTTCCTGTCTCTCATTAGCATCCTCCTGTCTCTCTCTCTCACTTCCTGTCTCTCATTAGCATCCTCCTGTCTCTCTCTCTCACTTCCTGTCTCTCATTAGCATCCTCCTGTCTCTCTCTCTCACTTCCTGTCTCTCATTAGCATCCTCCTGTCTCTCTCTCTCACTTCCTGTCTCTCATTAGCATCCTCCTGTCTCTCTCTCTCACTTCCTGTCTCTCATTAGCATCCTCCTGTCTCTCTCTCTCACTTCCTGTCTCTCATTAGCATCCTCCTGTCTCTCTCTCTCACTTCCTGTCTCTCATTAGCATCCTCCTGTCTCTCTCTCTCACTTCCTGTCTCTCATTAGCATCCTCCTGTCTCTCTCTCTCACTTCCTGTCTCTCATTAGCATCCTCCTGTCTCTCTCTCTCACTTCCTGTCTCTCATTAGCATCCTCCTGTCTCTCTCTCTCACTTCCTGTCTCTCATTAGCATCCTCCTGTCTCTCTCTCTCACTTCCTGTCTCTCATTAGCATCCTCCTGTCTCTCTCTCTCACTTCCTGTCTCTCATACCTTCTTCTTCTTGGTGGGCTGGTCCATCTTGGCCTGCAGGAAGTCGATGAGTTTGGTCTGCTGTGAGATGGTTCCCTCCATTTTCACTTTCTCGTGCGAGTAGACGGCCTGAGGAGAGACCAGGAGGAACGACAGGAAGATCCAGATGAGTCTCATTCACACTAATAATAACAACTCTAATGAAATTCAGATTCTGCTGTAAAGAAGACTAGAGTGTTATTACTCAGCTCAAGTCTGTTCAAGTTTTGTTCTCTTTCAATACGAGTTAGTATTGTTAATAGCCTTAAAATAATTAATTACTTGTTACATTACAAATAAAATTTAAAACAAATATTATATGTATTTTATTTCAGCCAGTTGCCAGGGGCATCCTTTCTCATTTTCATTTAGTTTAACTTGATGTTCTAAACTATAACAAATAAAAATGAATAAAAAAAAGCTATATAGATACTTTATGTATAGTAGGACTGCCACTAACGACTATTTTTATTTCGATTAATCTATCGACTAATTTATCGATTAATCGATTAATCTAAATGATTAATTTCCCACCAAAAAATCAACAATTTTAAAGAGCATTTTATTAAACTTGCAACTTTGCCATTCAGTAGTGTACCATAAAAAGTATAAATGTAAACAAGACGTTGACGAAATGTAAAAATGTAAACAAACCTAATAAAAAGAAAATAATGACAAAAGTCTGAGAAAGTCAGCATGTTCTTCATGTCAATATATCCACATGTTCTGGGCTTCTGTTCATTACAGCTGCGAGGGCAACTACAAAGGAGGAGGGGAAATATGTTTAAATTAACCCCAACAGCTGGGTTTTCACATTAAATAAATGCAATGTTTAGAGCCCTCTAGAATCAAGTATTACAATTGTATTATTAAAAGTTATTATTATTAAACATTTTAAGTATTAAAAGTACTCTTAGAAATGTGTAAACAGCAGATTTAAACAGACATCTCCAGCATGATGAAAAAAATGAACAGAGGGCTTCAGTCGTGAAACTCCAAATTAAATCCAAATTTCTATGAAATCCTTTTTTTAAAGCAAAAGTAAAGTGCAACAGAGTTCAAGAAGCAAGTGTCCATCTCACAGTCCAAACCACTGAAACCAGAGTTCAGTGTTATAGTGTACGAATGACAACATGTCCACGTGTTATAGTCTACTAATAATTAATTGTTGTGGAGTGGAGTTTGAGCCGCTGCACACACACGTATGTAAATGATAACAGTTCCTGTAGAACAGCGTTTACTGTGAACGGAGCCGCTGTGTGACGCACGTACGTAACCTACACGCCTGTAACTGCATCACATATAACTATTTAATTCAATCGTAGCGTTTGTGAATTCACAGTTATGCTTAATTATGATTTTTAAACGGGTTTAATATATCACGCAGCCTTGGAAAACAGACTAATAATTAGTCGATGCGAGCAAAATAAAGTCGAGGATTTTTTTTTAATCGAATAGTCGAATAGAATCGACAAATCACGGTAGCCCTAATATATAGATATAGAATTATAATGAATACAGAATATATAAACATTAAAAAAATTCAAAATATTAATAAATCTATAATAGCATATCAATGATACTATTATACTACTATATGATACAATGGCGCAGTAAAATAAAGAATATCACTGAATGTTGTGTGTCTTTTAAACATTTTAGAGCTCAGAATAACTAGAAACATTTATATTTATTATAGAAATTCTCATGACTGCCCATGAATCAATTTCTATTAACAAATTACATAAATCACAATTAAAATGTTTAATATCCCTGATATTTCCAGGTTTTCCATGACTGTGGATCAGCGGGTAATATTACAGTTAATTGTGACTTTTTATCTTAAAATTCAGACAATTCTTCTTAGAAATGTAAATTAATATCGGAGTTTAAATCTTCTAATACGGCATTTATATCTTGCAATTCTGAGAGAAAAAAAAATCTGAATTCTGAGATAAAAAGTCACAATTGCCTTTAATACTTATACAAGCTTCCATAGTTTTATATTGATTTTAATGACTAATTTTTAAAAAATAACCCTACTCTACCTATTTGTCCTATCGTTTGTAATCTGACTGACTGTAAACTGACTGTTTACTCATCATCAATAATTGTTTGAGTACTTTTATACTTAGATTTGTTAGCCTTTCACTGATATCTAAAATTCTGATATCATAGTAACCTTATTTCCACCGAAATATACATAATATATCACTATCATGAAAAAAAAAATACTGGTGTAAGCTTTTGGTCATATCGCCCACTCCTAATTGTATAAAATAATAATGATTACAATATTGACCAGAATAACTGATTATGGTTTCTGCCATAATCGAGCAGCCCTACTTCAGATTCGACCAATCATGTGAGTTTGGGGCGGGACTATCTTTTTGACTGGCCAATGACAGGAGGAGGAGAGTTCAGGAAACCTGCTTGAAATGATCTTTATTTCTACAGTTGTGTTTTATTACATTTATCCCAAACAGTAGCATTACTTCTGAATTTGAGCCGCATTCGTTTATGATTCTGACACACATTGTGACATCTTGAGGTGGTCAGCGAGTGTGTGTGTGTGTGTGAGAGTGTGTGTGTGTGAGTGCGTGCGTGCGTGAGTGAGTGAGTGAGTGAGTGTGTGTGTGTGTGTGTGGGAGTGTGAGAGTGTGTGTGTGAGAGTGTGTGTGTGTGAGTGCGTGCGTGCGTGAGTGAGTGAGTGAGTGAGTGTGTGTGTGTGTGTGTGGGAGTGTGAGAGTGTGTGTGTGAGAGTGTGTGTGTGTGAGTGCGTGCGTGCGTGAGTGAGTGAGTGAGTGAGTGTGTGTGTGTGTGTGTGGGAGTGTGAGAGTGTGTGTGTGAGAGTGTGTGTGTGTGAGTGCGTGCGTGCGTGAGTGAGTGAGTGAGTGAGTGTGTGTGTGTGTGTGTGGGAGTGTGAGAGTGTGTGTGTGAGAGTGTGTGTGTGTGAGTGCGTGCGTGCGTGAGTGAGTGAGTGAGTGAGTGTGTGTGTGTGTGTGTGGGAGTGTGAGAGTGTGTGTGTGAGAGTGTGTGTGTGTGAGTGCGTGCGTGCGTGAGTGAGTGAGTGAGTGAGTGTGTGTGTGTGTGTGTGGGAGTGTGAGAGTGTGTGTGTGAGAGTGTGTGTGTGTGAGTGCGTGCGTGCGTGAGTGAGTGAGTGAGTGAGTGTGTGTGTGTGTGTGTGGGAGTGTGAGAGTGTGTGTGTGAGAGTGTGTGTGTGTGAGTGCGTGCGTGCGTGAGTGAGTGAGTGAGTGAGTGTGTGTGTGTGTGTGTGGGAGTGTGAGAGTGTGTGTGTGAGAGTGTGTGTGTGTGAGTGCGTGCGTGCGTGAGTGAGTGAGTGAGTGAGTGTGTGTGTGTGTGTGTGGGAGTGTGAGAGTGTGTGTGTGAGAGTGTGTGTGTGTGAGTGCGTGCGTGCGTGAGTGAGTGAGTGAGTGAGTGTGTGTGTGTGTGTGTGGGAGTGTGAGAGTGTGTGTGTGAGAGTGTGTGTGTGTGAGTGCGTGCGTGCGTGAGTGAGTGAGTGAGTGAGTGTGTGTGTGTGTGTGTGGGAGTGTGAGAGTGTGTGTGTGAGAGTGTGTGTGTGTGAGTGCGTGCGTGCGTGAGTGAGTGAGTGAGTGAGTGTGTGTGTGTGTGTGAGAGAGTGTGAGTGAGTGAGTGAGTGTGTGTGGGTGAGAGAGTGTCTGTGTGAGTGTGTGTGAGTGTGCGAGAGTGTGTATGTGTGTGTGCGAGAGTGTGTGTGAGAGAGTGTGTGTGTGTGTGTGTGTGTGTGAGAGAGTGAGTTCAGACCTGAATGTTCTCCAGCTGGTACTCGAGGTCGGTTCTCTCGGTCTTTAGCAGGTCGGTCTGGTCCAGCGCATCCTGCAGTCCCTGCGTCAGTCTGAAGATGTGCGTCTTCTGCAGATCCATCTGCTGCTGCAGCTTCCCTTGCTGACACACACACACACACACACATTCATCCGTCAGTCCAGAAAAGAGCGCCCTGTGACCCTTCAGATGAGTAGTTCAAGGGGAAGGTCTCTGATTTCACGACAACATAAATCCCTCACTTTGTCATAGGCAAAGAAAGCTCTGATATCATTGTTGTGTTAGTGGAGAAGCTGTAGACAAATGTTGATATCAGAGATGCTGAAAGTCTTCTGTGATATCTTGTGTTTATGTTTGTTTTCTCTCTGTTTCAACTGGACACATTTATCAACATGTCTAGTGACGTTGAAACGCTTGTTTCTGCAGTGATTGTGATGAGCAGATGGGCCTTCACTGTGGTCTGGGACGCATTAATGTTTACAGTGCAAATCTAAAATATCTGTTCACCTTCACAGATGTTAATAGCACGAGTAAATTGGGACAAAAGAGACTTAAAGAATAGTCAGGCGTAAACGTCTAATAATGCAATAAATAAAAAATTAATAAAAATTTTTCATACATACTGCATTTAATGTATGTTTTAATTTTTTTGGCATTGTTCTTATTTTATTTTATTACATAATAATTTACAATATTATATTACATTAGTGCCAATTAATCATTTGACAGCACTATATATATTATATTATAGTGCTTGTAATTATAATTTAAGAACATTTAAAGTCCATGCCAAAATAAATAAATTAATATTTATATATTTTTTGCATATATACTGCATGTAATATTTTTTTGCAATTTTCTGATTTTATTTTGAATATATTTTATTTTATTATATTACAATATGCAATGTTATATTACATTATATTGTAATTATAATTTGCGAACCATTAAAGTCCATGCATAAATAAATAAATAAACAAACAAATTCATTTTTGCATATATACTGCATATAATATATGTTTGTTTGAGAATAATTAGAGTCTACAGCTGGTCTCCACACAGATACACAAGTGTGTTTTTCACCTCTTCCATGAGTCTTTGTTTGAGTTCTCTCTCCGTCTCGAGTTTCTGCTGAAGGCTCCTAGCGTTCATCTCCAGCATGGCATGTTTCTTCTCCAGGTCATTGAGCTGAAAACACCACCACGACACAATAAACAGCACATACACCACAGCAAACAGAAGGCTTTGTTCTTCACAGTGTTCAGCTGATGTGCAGAGCAGTGTTTAATTAATCTCCATCAGCTGTAGCGCTCAATCACGGCTTGTTAAATTCCATAATGGCATGAATATTAATATTGCAGACGGAGGGCCGGTGCAAACTGTTGCGAGTGTGTTTGTGTAACTCACAGTATCAGACAGACTTTCTGCTTTCAGTCTCTGCTCTTTCAGGGCCTGCTGCAAAGCCACGATCTCTGCCTTGTGCTCGCGGACCGCCAGCTCAACCGCCTGCCGAGACTCTGTACTGCGCTGATCCGCTCGCAACCTGGGACATCCAATTAATGAGAAAATAAGAATATTTGCATATAAAAATTATTTACACATTCAAAAGTTGTTTTTTCTGCTCATCAAGGCTGTATTTATTTGATCAAAAATGCACTAAAAATTGTTAAATATTATTAGAATGTAAAATATCTGTTTTCTCTGTGAATATCTGTTAAAGTGTAATGTATTTCTGTGATGTGCAGCTGTATTTTCAGCATCATTACTCCAGTCTTCAGTGTCACATGATCTTCAGAAATCAGTATAATATGATGATTTGCTGCTCAAGAAACATTTCTGATTATTAATCAATGTTCAAAACAGCACAATATTTTTGTGGAAACGGTGATACATTTTATTTTTCAGGATTCACAGATGAAGAGAAAGTTCAAAAGAACAGGGTTTATTTGAAATATACATCTTTTTCAACATGATAAATGTCTTTACTGGCACTTTTCATCAATTTAATGTGTCCTTGATGAATAAAAGCATTGACTTATTTTAAAATGGTCAAAATTATGCTTCATTTAAAATATTTTTCATTTCTTTAAAATCATCTTAGGAGACTGAAAAGTTCCCTTAAACAAGATAAGACTCACTCAAATATGTGACCCTGGAGCACAAAACCAGTCATAAGGGTCAATGTTTTGAAATATATACATCATCTGAAAGCTGAATAAATAATCTTTCCACTGTTGTATGGTTTGTTAGGATCGGACAATATTTGAAAATCTGGAATCTGAGGGTGCAAAAAAATCTAAATATTGAGAAAATCATCTTTAAAATTGTTCAGATGAAGTTCTTAGCAATGCATATTACTAATCATAAATTAAGTTTTGATATATTTACAGTAGGACATTTACTAAATATCTTCATGGAACATGATCTTAATATGCTAATGATTTTTAGCATAAAAGAGAAATGTATAATTGTGACCCATACAATGTATCGTTGGCTATTGCTACAAATATCCCCCAGCGACTTAACACTGCTTTTGTGCTGCAGGGACACATACTGTATTTCTCTTAAGCAATCCTAAGCGTTCCTGTGCGGAAATAAGTAATAAGTAAATAACTGAGGCTTATGTTTGCGTGGACATGCGAGTCTGTGCACCTGTTCTGCTTCTCGTTGTCCAGCAGTCTCTGCATGTCTCTGGTTCTGCGCTCCGCATGGCTCTTCTCGTCCTCCAGATATTTCATATGTCAGGCTTTACAGGATTACTTATATAGGATTTTATTTCAAAACTTCAAATTTGATGCAAGTTGTTTTTTTCTTTTAGATTTTGGGACACAATTTCATAAGATTCTCTCTAAAATAATATATCACACAAGTTTAACTAGAGCCCTATGATTTCCACAATGCAGAAAACGCAGACAGAATCACGAAATCCAGTCATTAAAATGGAATTTACTGTAGAACGCGGAATGCTCTGAGAGTCACTTTATGAGCGTTTGACCGTTTCTTTGAGAAAAATCGTCATATATACACACTAACACAACTCTTCACGGCAAACCATCAAAATAAAAGTCCGGTTAAACTTGAAGAAATTGTGACTGAAATATATTACTCTTGTACAGTAGGATGTACATTTTAATGTAATACTACTACTAATAAAATTATTATTAAAAAACGTTAATTTTTAAGGAATATCACACAATTTTGTCCAGCACCTTGTTTGCCCAAAACTTTTATGTCAGTATCTGCTGCACTGTTAGAAAGATCTCATTGATTTACATTACAAGCATCAGAACTTCATCATAGAGATATCAGCATCTGCACCAGATTCATATTTTTGAGTCTCAAGCTGAATTCTCACTGTATCAGACTATATGAGCCATAAAAGCCTGATGATCAAACCTTGACAAAAAAACATGACATTTTTTAACATTGTCTACTTTTAAAAAATATTTAATAAAATATTAATATTAAAAAAAAAAAAAAAAAAAAAAACGGAATCCTGAAACATTTCAACGGGAAAAAAAATGGAATTTGACCAAAAAATCAAATAAAATGGAATTTTGGGAAAAAAATCAAACGCATTTCATAGGG
>JADLZM010019215.1:303591-326174 GCA_018148995.1 Sinocyclocheilus maitianheensis | reverse complement strand
ACACACACACACACACACTCACTCACACACACTCACACACACATACACACTCACTCACACACACACAAACACACTCACACACTCTCTTACACACACACACACACACACGCACCCACAAACGCTCAAAGACACACACACTCCCACACACTCTCAAAGACACACACACACTCCCACACTCTCTCTCTCTCTCTCTCACACTCTCTCACTCACACACACACACACACACACACACAAACACACTCTCAAAGACACACACACACTCCCACACTCTCTCTCTCTCTCTCTCACACTCTCTCACTCACACACACACACACACACACACACGCACACACACGCGCACACAAACACTCTCTTACACACACACACACACACACGCACCCACAAACGCTCAAAGACACACACACTCCCACACACTCTCAAAGACACACACACACTCCCACACTCTCTCTCTCTCTCTCTCACACTCTCTCACTCACACACACACACACACACACACACCAGAGACCTCCCAAACACACCAAATATGAAGTCATACTCCTACAACGCATGTTCTCAGTAACTCACAGAACATGCACTTCATGGAAACTTCATTTGAATTACACAATTACTATCATTAAAATCATAGCATTGTCCAAGAAATGTGTAAATATCACAGCACATGAATACAATAATCAGCCTGATACACTGTACTATTTTACATGGCTATGAACAGTTATTTTAGTACTAATGTACTATTTAAAGTTTTTTATTCAAATCATTCATTCGTTTTTTTATTTTGATCTTTTCAGCTCATTTTAGTAAGTTTATTATATTTATAAATTTTTTTATTATTTCAGTTACTTGCCAACATTTCTAGTTTTGTTTTCTTATTTGATTTTCTTCTTATTATTTTTTTTCATCTAACATTTATATTTAATTTAATTAATTTCAGCCTCATTTAATTTTAATTAATAAAATATTTTTAGTAGTGTTAGGCAACAATAATAACCCTGGTTATTTTCCAATTATTTATATATTATTTTTATTAAAATCATTGATTAGCTTTTTTAAATTTTTCATTTCATTTCAATTTTATTATTTTAAACTTACTTGCCAACATTTCTATTTTTTTCCATCTAATATTTATATTTTATTTTATTTCCACTTTATTTCAATTAACAATATGTTTTTAATAGTTTTAGGTAAAAAATAATAACCCTGGTTATGAGCAGTGTTATTTTAGAATTATTTATACACTACACTTATACACTTTTTAATCATTAATTCACTTTTAGTTTAATATTTTTAGTTCATTTAAATTTTTGCTCAATTTTTGGTAATTTTATTATTTTACAGTCGCCAATATTTCTTTTTTATTATGTTTTTAATTTTTTATATTTTATTTCAGCTTTGTTTCAATTAAAACAATGTTTTTAATATATATATTTTAATATATAAAAGTTTCATGTTTTTAATAACTATAGGTAAGAATAATACCCAGCAGCACAAGACGTCCGTGTGTGTTTCTGCTCTGACAAAGCTCTGGTGTTCCTGTGCAATGACCCCCTGACAGCAGCCAGACGGGTTAATGAGGGTTTGAGCGAGTAAGATGCATTAAGGAATTAAACGAGCGGCTTCGGAGAGTGACTGAAATGTAGTGTGAATGATTACAGGCTGAGATTCTCTCTGAAGCCGGCGGGTCTCACCAGGTTAATTGCGCTGAGTATAGAGGTCTGAGAGAAACACGCATACAAACGAACTGAACGCACTTTCACAAGCTCTTCACGACATTTCAGTTCAACCAAAGGGAGCATCTTAGTTTGGATCCAACGAAAAAACATTAAAGAGACAAATGATGTTTTAGTTGCCAAATTACAGGATTGCTCGATATAGATCACAATCACGCTCTGAAGGTCCATCATCAAGTCATTTAAAGCTGCTGCGAGTGAAGCTTAATGGAAAATATCACTATTACATGACAGACTGCAATGAATTATTGTGTTCATGAAATATGTAACAGCACTAGTCTCTCCATAATGCATTAAACCATGAAACTGAACATATTTAAGCCTAAATTTAAGATTTATGTTTCTGAATTGCATTTGGATTGCACCGTTTTAAAATAAACAAACCAATAAACTTAATATGAAGCATTTTTTTTTGTCATACATAACAGATCAGATTTCTGCACTCAAAAAGTCATGGCTTAGTTTATTATTAACTATTTGTGATCTAATTATTAACTATTAATCTATTTGGGTTTATTTAAATAATCCTATTTTAAGACGCATTTATTCAAATTGCTTAGAATCAGCTATTATTCAGTTAAAAACTATGAGCATGGTTAAAATAAGTGGAACAAGCAGTATTCAATCAGCCAAAATGTATGAAATTGGATTTATTGATAAATATATAAAGCTGGTTATTGTGTATTTAAAACCCATTCAGTTGATTCAATCTGACCCGTTTCATTCATGTATGACTGACAAGTTTATTAGTTTCCTTATGTTAAAACTGTGTAATACAAATGGATGGACATTTTATGTGCAATTCAAATACATAAATCTTCAATTCAGGCCTAAATATTTTTGAGAAATTAGCTGGATCAGATCACACTTGTGATCATTTCAGTCACTTATTTCAGTGATACAGCTCTTTAAACGAGATGTTTCAGTAAAATAACTTTTAAAGCTTTTTAAAGATTCAGCCCTCATTGTGTGTCTGTCTGTGTGTGTGTGTGTGTGTGTGTGTGTGTACAGGTTTTTCTACACTGGTGGGGACTTAAACCTGAATACGGAGCAACTCATGGGGACTTGTGTCACCGTGGGGACAAAAGCTTATAAATCGTACAGAATTAGTTTTTTTTTGAGATTGTAAAAATGCAGAAAGTTTCCTGTAAGGGGTATGTTTAGGGGTAGGGTTGGTGTAGTGCAATAGAATATACAGTTTATACAGTTTAAAAACCATTACGCCTATGGAGAGTCCCCACAAGGATAGCTGACCAGACGTGTGTGTGTGTGTGTGTGTGTGTGCGTGTGTGTGTGTGTGTGTGTGTGTGTGAGAGAGAGTGAGTTTTTGTGTGTGTGTGTGCTTGTGAGAGTGAGAGTGTGTATGTGAGTGAGTGTGTTTTGTGTGTGTGTGTGTGTGAGAGTGAGTTTTTGTGTGTGTGTGTGTACACACACAGACTCATGGGGACTCGTGTCACGGTGGGGACCTAAATTGTGGTCCCCACGGGTACAAAAGCTTATAAATCACTCAGAATGGAGTGTATTGAAAATCTTAAATAGCAGAAAGTCTCCTGTGAGGGGTAGGTTTAGGGGTAGGGTTGGTGTAGGGCAATAGAATATACGGTCTGTACAGTAGAAAAACCATTACGCCTATGGAGAGTCCCCACAAGGATAGCTGACCAGACATGTGTGTGAGTGTGTATGTGTGTGAGAGAGAGTGAGTGAGTGAGAGTGTGTGTGTCTGTGTGAAGGGACTGATTGTTAGAGGGAGATCTGGAGATTGAATCGAGCTGATATTGATCAGAGGAGACTGACAGTGAAGGCTGTGCTGTGGATCAGATCTGCTGAGACGTCAACCAGTAGACACTTAATTACTTCAACGTAACGAGAACAAAACCTCTAGCATGCTAATAAACACTAACATACAACAGAGGCCTTCTAGTAATCTGCAGTTATCAAGCAAACACCATTCGAAGTTCTCTACAGGTATCTTCAAAAACAACATGTCTAAAATACAGAATCAAGTTATATAGAAATGTTACATAATAAATGTTGCTAGATACAGTATACCGTTCAAACGTTTGGGGTCAGTAAGATTTTTTTTTTAAAGAAATAATACTTTTATTTACCAAGGATGCATGAAGTTGATCAAAAGTGGCAGTAAAAACATTTATGTTTCTGTTTCAAATAAATGCTGTTCTTTTGAACTTTCTATTCATCTGTGAATCCTGAAAAATAAAATGTCTCATAGTTTCCACAAAATTATTGTGCAGTTTCCAACATTGATGATAATCTGAAGACTGAAGTAATGATGCTGAAAATTCAGCTTTGATCACAGAAATAAATGACAGTTTAACAGATATTCGCATTGAAAACAGCTATTTTGAATTGAAAATGTAATATTACACTGTTTTACTGTATTTCTGATCAAATAAATGCAGCTTTGGTGGGCAGAAGAGACTTCATTCATAAAGTCTTTGGCCAGATGTATAGGTACAGTAGCAATGGAACACAGTCAGGCTGGAAACATTGAAAAACTGCACACAAAACCAAGATCTCTCTCAATCTGATGGCTCAGTTTGCTGGTGTTCTTCTCTCTAAATCCTGTGACAGAGCCGTTCTCAGATCCCAACATACTCGGGGTTTAAAACCAGCTCAACACAGGTTTGCCAGCACAGGATTATCCACTAATGCTTGTTCCCAGTTCAGTGAGTGAAATACTATTCCCCATAATGCCTTGAGCTCATGTTCATGCACACACACACACACAGAACAAACATAACTCAAACAGCTTCTGGCCTGTTTTCTTCAATGAATGATCAGACTAATCTAATTTCGACTTAATAAACCATTGCTTACTAGTTGTTAGATCACTAGTCTGTGGCTCTTCTTCACACACATTCATCTCTACAGACACATTATCTGAAGATCATATAGCTCAACATTTCTTGTTTTGGTCTTTAATGAGGTGGATGATTCTGTTAATGTCATTTATGTGATGGACGAAATGTGTGCAGCTTAAATAAAGTGATTTGGAGAAATGTAGCATTGCATCACCAATGGATGTGAATGGGTGCCGTCAGAATGAGAGTCCAAACAGCTGATAAAAACATCACAATAATCCACAAGTAATCCAGTCCATCGGTGAACATCTGGAGAAGACAAAAGCTGAAACACATCCAGCATTAAGACGTTTTTAACTCAAATACATTGAGTGCATAATCCATAATAACGTGAAAAAGTGTTCTGGTGTGAATCAGGAGAGAAATCTGCACAGATCAAGCACCGTTTAAACGGCTCTAAACAAATATGTGGCTGGATTTTGATGTGAGAGACAACAGCAGATGCACTTTTTCACTGAGGAAGCGTTATTATGGACTCAATGTATTTGAGTTAAAAACGTCTTAATGCTGGATTAGTTTCAGCTTTTGTCTTCTCCAGATGTTAACTGATGGACTGGAGTGCTGTGGATTATTGTGATGTTTTTATCAGCTGTTTGGACTCTCATTCTGACGGCACCCATTCACTGCAGGAGCATCCATTGCTGAGCAAGTTATCTTGTGATTCATTTCTGATTGGTTGGTTTTGTTCATGTCTTTAAACTGAAAAACATGCTGAAACGCCTCTGGAGAAAACAAATGAAAAGCATACTTTCAACTTTGCAGAAAAGTGATCAGCTGGAGCCCATGCAGTCACGAAAGATCCTGAAGATCAGTCTGTGGCGATGCTGAATAAGATGATGCTGGTGCTTTATATTAGTACTACGCTTAAAATTACCCTCCATTATAATGCTGCACAATGACCCAATGATAATAAACAATTACAGCTGTTTCCATGGAAACGATGCGCCTAACGAGCATCTCCTGATCTAATCCTGACGTGTCTGTAGAGATGAGCTCTGACTAATACAGTTAACGAGAGCCACTTCACTGACTAGTAAACAGTGGTGAGTTACTGTACAATCACTTACCTAAGTACGATATGTTCCTGAAGCAACATGCTTGTTGGCTCTAGAACTACATTTCCATCCACCGATAAGATTTTAGGAGTATGTTTATGCGGGACTTTGTTATAACCAACCACTCAACCCATCTTTTTAGTGGTATTTAATGGACTAATGGTTAGGACTATGTTTGTTTGGAAGAACAAAACAAAACATGTCGATCCTAATAATCCATAATAATTATACTTTAATTCAGCAAGGATGCATAAAATCGATCAAAAGTGGCAGTAAAAACATTTATAATGTTTCTATTTCAGATAAACGCTGTTCTTTTGAACTTTCTGTTCATCTGTGAATCCTGAAAAACTAAAATATTGTGCAGCATGACTGTTTTCAACATTGATAATAATCAGAAATGTTTCTTGAGCCGCAGAATATTATACTGATTTCTGAAGATCATGTGACACTGAAGACTGGAGGAATGATGCTGAAAATACAGCTGCGCATCACAGAAATACATTACAGTTTAACAGATATTCACATAGAAAACAGCTGTGTTAAATCATAATATTTAACATTTTTTACTTTATTTTTGATCAAATAAATGCAGCCTTGATGAGCAGAAGAGACACATTAAAAATGTTACTGATCCTAAACTTTAGATTAGGGAACACATATTCCCTAAGAGTTTCACTTCAATAAACTCCTAACTATTATTGATAGTAAATAAGTTAGTTGTTGTAGTAGTTATGTTTAGGCATTAAGTTGGGATAAGGGTCATGCATTATTATGTGCTTATAAACAGCCGATATGCTAGTAATATGCATGCTAATAAGCAACTAGTTTAGTGAACAGTGTTCCCTAATCTAAAGTGTTACTGTTGTCTACACTAAAGTGAGGTATTTCACAGTAATGCGTTTGTTCACCTGCTCCTTGATCTCCTGGAGTTTGTTGCTCTGTTCTCGGATGTCATGGAGGAGCTGGAGAGCTTTATCATCTTCCTGTGACACTTCAACACGAGCCTGCTCCAGACTGCGCTTCAGACTCTAAACACACACACACACACACACACACACACACGTCTGTTACGTTGAGATGCAGCGGCGGTTGGAACGCAAGGTCAGAACAAGCGTGCCAAGAGTGCTTTTATCAGCGGGTGTATTTGAATTAGAGACAGAACATCAAGAGAGCGCAGATATGAAATCGAGTCAGTTTTGCTGTTCTAGATATAAAACCATAGATACGTCCATCAGAAAGTGTGTACTGATAAAGCCCTGCTGTCAGAGTGTAAGTACACACTCCTGAGGCCAAGAACTAAACAACTAGCAGTTAGCCGAGAGATAACCAGCCTTGCTTTCTGATCTCAAATTAGACCCATCGAGATTTCTATTTCTAGACTTTTGACCCATTTTATGTTTAACTTGCTAACATACTAAAATCACAAGGTCTCAATGTTAATGCAACAATAGTGAATAATGCTAGTGTGCATCTATTATGGATAAGGATGCACAATATCTCTGTGAATCACAAGGAACTTCTTTGACTGTTTACGTATGTCGAGGAAGCGCCCGATAATTTTAGATACTCTATCTGTAACTCACATTCTCAGTTAGTAGTAATGGCTCTTGCTTTATTTTTTAGATGCATATGAGTTAATCTACAGTGAGACATTAGCTATGTTTCCATTCAAAGTTGTGAACAAAACGTACAGACATTAGCTGTGTTTCCATTCAAAGTTGTGAACAAAACTTACATATTATTGCGTAAAATATTTGCAAATAAACACAGTTTCCATCCCGTGTGAAATCTTACTGAGAAACTGGTGCAAAGTATCAGTAATAAAATAATCAGATTTGCTGCAAGTCTGTGATTTTTTCCCCTACGTATCAAATGATTGTGCCTCAGAGCGTGTAGGTGAAACACAATAACAAATGCTGTCGTGTTATCTTGCATTTGGATGCCAGATGTTTGGGACGCAATTGTGTGAGACGGTCATATCAAATCATTTTGATGACAGACTTTGGTTCAGGCATTTCAGAACGACTAAAACAACATTTGAGATGGTGTGCGATGAGATCGGCTGCTGGTTAGGAATTTATTTGGTAAATGTATATTTCCATTGTAGTTTATGTGCATGTTTTCTTACTGAATAAAAATATGTATCCGTCTCAACTGTGCACATACATTTCTAGATTTTAATGCGCATCTTGGTGTCTCAATTTGCATTTGGGGGATCAAGATCCATGGAAATACAGCTATTGACATATGTCCAGGAATGACTTGGTTAGCCATCTTTCTTGTGCGGGACCAAATAAAAAATAAATAAATGTAATTTTAGGAAAATAAACAAATTTTGATTAATCAAATACAATAATTTTTTTTATTACATTTAGTCTTAATTAAATTTTTGTATTACTTTTTCCCTTTATTTTCTGTATTTATTTTTTTATTTATTTGTGTATTTATTTATGAATTATGTATTTATGCAAATAAATGTGACAATATTTAAATATGGAAATAAATACATGCAGGAATTAAAAAAAAATGAACGCATTAATATAAAAATATATATTTTTAAATCAATGAAAGAATTAAGAAAAAGTTTAAAAGTTAAAATTAAATAAAGAAAATAATAAATTGGGGGGGGGGTGGGTGTAATAAAAAAAAAAATAATTTAATAAAACATTTATTGTATTTGTTTTCTGCAGGCTTGGTCCTCCATACTTTTTACAGTACATTGTTTTGTTTCTTTCTTTAAAGGGGTCATATGATGCTGCTAGTAGTTGTCAAAGTAGTTTCGCTTTCACAACGAAACACACAGCGTCTTCACGACATGGCGGCAGCAGCAACAATACTACAGCGAGAATAAAAGTTACGCCTTCTTTCTTTGCGTGAACATTTGGGTGGTGTTATGCAAATCTTCCCACATAGTGATGTAGACATGTGGGGGCGTGTTAGAACGAGCCGTTTTAGGTAGGTGTGGCTGACTCTTAACTTTTATAAAGAATATCTCTTTGGATTTGAGACTTTAGTCTTTGCAACTTTACAGATCTTCTTTATGCACCAAGAGCTTGTAACACTCCAAAGAGAAAGGAAGAATTGAAATCCTGATCATATGACCCCTTTAAATCAATGCATCCCTAATTTATTGGCCTCTGTGCCAAAATATCCCACTCATTTAATCCACAGACTGCTCGTCTCTATAAATAAAGTGTATTATGATTAATGAATGACTATTATTACACTAGAATGAGAGTCTGAGCGTCACTCACGCTGCATTCGGTGATGTAGGTGGCGAGGTCCTGCTCCAGGATGCTTCTCTGGGTCTCGGAGGCTTGGAGCTCCACATCCTTCTGCTGGAGGACTGACTCCAGGTCAGTCATCTTACGCTGAAACCGCGAGATCTCCTGCTCCATCTGAGCGGCCACAAACACAAGCACCAGGTCTAAATGCATTTTACAGCAGCGCTCGGACAGCGCTAACACAACCACAACCACGAGCTCACACACCAATGACCGTGACTCTTTCATTTCTCAGAGCTGTGTTGACAATAGGATTGGGTTTTGACACAAATTTCACGATTCGATTGTCATTCACAAGCTTGCGATTCGATTCAATATCGAATATTTTGGATATATATCAGGTACATGCCAGATTTTCTAAAGAAAAAAAATCTCTCAACTAATGCTGTAAAATATACATAAGAGTCATTTGGTACTACATTACTATAATATTAAAATTAACTGATTTGTTAAAATTACACTAAATTAAGTTTTAAAAATAAAGTTACAATTACATAATAATATTTCTACTTCAATTTGTTTTAAAAAATATATATAAACATAATGGTGGCTGTCATAAAAACTTATAAATGAAACACTGAAGAACAGGAAAATTTATAATGAAGATGTTATATGGTGCATATATTTTGCAAAATGCCCCTATCTACAGTTTATTTTTCTATCTGACTAATGAGTTTATGGTCTCAGAATATGTTTTTCTGAGATAAATGTGACGTTATAATTAAATTGTGTACAAGCCGTTATATTGACGTCTTTGCACGGCTGAAACACTGATTGAGAGATTACATGAGACAGGATACGGATTGTAAAGTTGTACTCTTTCTTTTAACTTACCTTCGGATGTTTAGTCATGTTTATTTTGTGCTGAAACTGGTATTAATGTGAAGGAGATGATCAGTTCACGTCTGTTGAACTGAGGCGCTACAGCGATCTGTCACTTCACATTAAACAGCACCAAAATACCATTTATTATTTGAATACTGCAATACAATAGACAGAATTTTAAATCTGAGACTTTGTTTCATATTGAAAGTACCAAAGCACAATGCTTATTTCGATATATTGGATGGGAGGTGCCCTTCAACGTTCGGTCCTTTAACCAATAACAGGCTAGACTAATCGATTCTTGGGATTTAAGAATCGATATCGTTACGTAAAAATGAGAATCGATTAATATCGAGTTATCGATACTTTTTACCCAGCCCTAGTTGACAATATCGATTTATCAGTTTAATGAACGATATTGATTCTTAAATCTTTTAGCCATTCAACAATCACAAAAACAGCTTTGTTACTTTTGATATGAAGTCTGAGCTTTAAAATGGTCATTTTTATCACAAAATTCAAACGATAAATGCACCAAATAAACCTGAATGAACATCAGAAGGTTTTGAAAGAAGCAGAACAACTTACTAAAATAAATAATTTCTCATGTAATCGATCAATCAGCGTTTCGGCCGTGGAAAGACGTCAGTAAAACAGCATGTACACAAAGTGTTACGTATAAAGTCACATATACCTCAGGAAAAACATTTAATGACCACAAACTCGTTAGTTGGCAAGAAAAAATACATCTTGAGGAGCATTTTGATAAATATTTGCACCATATTATATATTCATGATTTTTTTTTTTACTTAACCTGTTGTTTAATATTTAATGTATGCTTAAAAAAAACAAACATCAAATGTTTTTTACTATAGCCACCGTTTATTTCAACAATGAATTGGAGTACAAACATCATTATTCCATTAAAAATTATTATTCTAAATGTATTGTAAAAAAACACCTTACGTGCAATGTAAATGTTTGTATACAAATCAGTTATTAATTTTAACCTTTAATATTACAGCAATTAACCAAATGACAGGTTTCTATGGAAGCTTATTTCCATCACGGGATTTAAAAAGAAAAAATTTAAGTGGTAATTCAGATTTTTTTTTCATCTCATAATTCTGACTTTTTTCTTGGAATTCTGAGTTTATATCTCATAATTCTGACTTTTTTCTTGGAATTCTGAGTTTATATCTCATAATTCAGACTTTTGTCCTGGTGATATTTAGCAAAACACACAATTCTGACTTTTCTTCTGACAATTGCAAGATAAAAACACAGAAATGTGAGATATAAACTCACATTTCTGAGAAGTCTGAGTTTTGAGAAACAAACGCAATTCTGATTTTTGTGAGAAATTGCAAAGGAAACATGTCTAAATTGTGAGACAAAAAAATACTTTTTAAATGTTTTATTCCATGGTTCCCTGTATAGTTTGCATGTATTGTAAATGTATAATGTACCTGATGTATATCCAAATGAATCAATAACAAATCGAATCAAGATAGGAATGGAATCGGAATGCACGTTTGGGAACTGAAATCGAATCGAAGTGTGAAATCGGTCAATACCCAGCACTACAAATTGTAAAAAACGAAGTCGTCTTATAGAGATATGTTGAAACTCTATTCTAATGTTGATCCTGGTGCAATACATCGCCATCCATTGCACATGCAATACGATGCTTGTTTGTTAATGCAGTTTAACTTGCATTAAATAGCCCAGTTTATTACCTCAGTGTTCATTCGGACTGTTTCTGTGCTCTTACCTTGTGACATTTGTCTTGAGTGTCTTGCAGTTCTTTGCTTTTGAGGTGCAGCTTTTTTTCCATGGAGTTGGTCTTGGCAGGAGAGTTGAGCCCTGTGCCAACCGATCTGACAACACAAGGAAAAACACGCCGAATCAGAACTATAATACACATGCATATGTACAGTTATAAAGCTCCATGATAAAGCCAGGAGGAGTGTGTGAGAGGTTGTGTTTTTCCTGGGAATGTAGGGAATATCACACACGCATGTCTGCTCAGCCTTTCACATTCATTACACACTCCATTAGTTTCATGTGAATTCATTCATTCAAAACCAAAGGACATCATATTTATGTGGCGTCCATTAATTAACATGACATAAATGAGACGTCAGGGAACACTAACCGCAAGTGTCACAAAACCATAAACATCCACAACGAAATGAAAACGGAGTTATATTTGTCTCAGATTAGACTGACGGAGATTTGTCATAAAACGCATGCAGTTCAGCATTTGAGTTCATTAGCATGGACCGAGAGAGGGTCCACATCTTATCAAGACAATCATTCACTTTACAGTCTCTCGTTTCATAATACAACGCTTCTGTCTTGCTCAGAGATCTGAACTCTGAGATCTCTGCCTCTGCCATTAGACATCGGCTCATTACAGCTAAAAATGCTGAGGAGGGAAACACACACACACACACTCGCGCTGCTAAAGTGCTGATTATACCAGAACTCCAAAGCAGGCCGGAGGGTAATAACACCACAACAACTGTCCTTCACTTCCATCCACGTGTGAGTTTGTTTGAGTTTTGCACATTTTGAAATCAAATTACTGCGGTGTCCAAACTGGACCATAATTACTCTTTTTAACAGCATAATTAACCTGCGCTCTTTCATCAGTGTGTCATGTAAAACAGGAAGTTGACCTCTCTTTATGGAGTGAATAATGTGCCGAAATTAAACAAACAAATCCAGTATTTTGCAAACAAACTTGATCTGCTTTGCAAAGGAAAACTCGACTCGCAAACAAACAGAAAGCATCATAATTCACAAATACAAGCAATCCTACGAATTGCATGTAACCTTTGAACAAATACCAAATTTAGTGCATGCAAATGCTGGTCTGTTTTGATTGTGAGACACTCGCATCTGCAGGGCCGTTCGCGCAGCACATGTTCCTGAATCCTGTCAGCAAAAATCAGTGCTGTGCACCAGAACCAAACACTCGGCAGAAAAGCCCATTAACTGATACCTAGTTTCATGAGTAAATACATTGTGCTGCACTACACTGTCAGAATAAATGACATACACACAGTTGTGCGCGATTCAGATTTGAATTAGAATTGAGGTTTCAAAAAGGATGCAAAACTGTAATTTCAATTTCAATTCTTTGTAAATCTATTCACATTCAAATTCAAAGAAATTGGTAACTTTACAATAAGGTTCCACATGAACTAGCAACGAACAATACCTCAACAGCATTTTAATTTTAATATTAATTTCAACATTTACTAATATTTTTATTTTAAACATTTGTAAATATTTTTAACATTTATATATTTATATATGTATCTGTTAACATTAATGCATGAACAATGAACAATTGTATTATTAACTAACATTGACTAAGGTTAATAAATATAATATAAATATATAAAGCTCATATTCAATATAAATATAAAGCTCATATTCAAAATTCATGGACAAAAAAAAAATCATAGTTGTTAATTTAAAAAAAAAAAGTCCAAATATAAGTCACTTAATGTTCGATTGACTCAAGAGTGTTAATTTAAAAAAAAAAAAATTCCAAATAGAAGTCACTATTCAATGTTCGATTGACTCAAGTATTGCTGCATTCAGATCAAGTTAGTGAGTTGAACAACTAGATTAGTGAACATTTATGATGAATCAGTTGATTGGGTTTACAAATTATTATTTTATGACTTAAATTTATATCACATAAAACTATCATATCATATAACTTCAGAACACTTTTACGTGAACTACTACATTGACAATTTAAGTCCTTAAAAAGAACAAAAATATATGCAAACCCAAGACTGAAATTAAAAAGACCGTGGAGACAAAAATTCAAGTAAAACTATAATGACTGTTTCCACACAGGTTTCCCAAATACTCCTCCCACCCCCTTGACTCCGCCCTATGTCTGCCATTGGTCGGTCAAACTGATAGACTCCTCCCACACTCACTCCACTAAGTCAGACGCTGCTGATCAATTTTTGGAAAGCAGCACAGATGCTCTTCAGGAAGCCATTGGATTTCAGATTTCTCACAGAGGAAACCAAGACACAAAAAAACGCCTAAAAATAGAGAACCGACCGCCTACGACAGTATAAAAAGACATGTGAACCTCAGAACAAACCAGCAAAGACAGGAAACAACTTGAGCTCCCACATGCATCATATGTCAGTGATTCAGAACTAACGAAATGTTGTCTGACGGATAAACATGTTCCAAAAATAAAGAGTGAAATCCCAGCCACGCACAATCACAACAGACATTTCTAACGGAGACAGAGAGAGAATAAAGCAGCGGAGGGAAGATGAACCAATCACAGCAGCTCCTGAATATTTGCTCTGACCGTCGTTCTGACAGCTCGTCCGCCGAGAGTCCTGAAGACCTTTAGCTCCAGCTTAAATCCCATTACAAACACAGTCAACTTTATCAATGCGCACAGTCTGTTCAGTGTTTCCTGAAGGAGACGTCTGAAGATAGAGAGAAGAGCATTTTGGCCACGTTTTTCTAATTCTTTGAAGGGCTAATATGGTGTCCCTCACAATGTTTCAAAGTCCATTTCTTGAGCTTCCTCTAGATAAATTATCATCGAAGAACTTCAGAGAATAAAGAAAGACGGGCATTTACAGATGCTGTCCGCTCCAACTACATCTGATTAACAGATAAACTACAGCAGAGCACTGAACAGTACAGTGTAATCATTCTGGCCAATATTGTCACAACGTATCACAAACACTGTCACAATTATTTTAACATGATTACTTATTAACTTTGGAAACATCACACATTTATTGAACTTTTATTTTAAAAAAAAAAGGATTTCCTTTCCTTTTTTATTTATATAGCAATTTTTACTAGTGGTCGACCGATATATCGGCCGATATTTGGCATTTTTCAAATATCGGCATCGGCCGATAAGTTTTAATCATTATAATACTTTCTCATTTGCCGTCAGCATTCAGCAAATACGCATTTATATCATTTAAACAAATTTTTGAATGACTAATGAACATTTAATTTCACAAACCTTGCAAACTTAGTCGGATCCAGTTGTGAGATCTTGTGAAATGCAAACTGAATGCTGACAGGAGGAGAGTTCAGCTTGACTGGAGACGTGCGATCGACAAACTTTAAACTAAGTTAGTGATTTCAAATTATGCTGTGCTTTATGCATTTGCCCACGGTCATATTCATGTCATTTTCATTGCGTGCTCTATGTAAAATGAGTGTTCTTATCAGAATTCAATCATTTGAGTTATAATTAGAGAAGACAATATAATAAAGAGTTTCTGCAGGTATCATAAACTATAATTTAATGCTTTTTAATGCCATACACAACCCATAAATAACCATGAATAATATCTATATAGCACTATAGAAAATACAGTTTTAACTTTGGGTAAACAACTGAATGCATGTGCCTTAACTCGCTTGCTTTTAGTTCCAACTCTGACTCAACATTTTTCAGTTCATTGCATTTGTCCTTGAATATCTTAGAATTTGTTATCATTTGAGCCGTGAGTGTGTTAGATTTGTTTTAAGCCTCCTAAGCTAGTCGCTGCAATTTTGGCCAATTACCACGTGTTTATCACACCGAAGTACATATTTTGAAACAGCAAATCAAAGTTATTAATCATGAAGGCTATAATTCAAAACGAATTGATAATATTATTTTCTCTTCAAAACTATCTATACATTTTTAATGCGTGCAAAAATAAAATGTAACGCTTTTTAATGCCATTTAAGGCCTTCATTTTCACGAAATCCATTTGATGACTTTTAATGCTTTTCAACATTGTTATAGCATTATTTGACAGTTTCAAGCCAAGAAATATAGGTAGAATTGATACTAAAGTCTGTTCACTCGGCCATGTTTGCAACGCCTTCGGGAAGCTCTTTTTCGGGCATCCAAGACCAAGTCCCATCTAAATGAATGGGGGAATCCTGAAATCTCAAAAACTGCCTGCTGAACTCACAATTAAATTACATATTTCAAATCAGCACAAAATCTGAAATGAACTGCCGCATGAATGCTGTTCCTTATGCTTAAATAGCGTTAAAAAAGCTTATTTTTCAGTCTAGACCAGCCAATGCACATGCGCAGTCATAAGTGCGAGATTCAGGTTTCTATGGGAACCGGAGCTTCTAACGGCCGCTGCATTGACGCAATGGCTTCACCAATCAGCGATTGGCTCTTTCATTTACAAGGCCGGACTATTCCACCATATTGCACGTTGCAGTTTCTCCCATTCATAAGTATAGGAGTGAACCGTCTTTGTATATCTATAGTCTTTGATTGATACAAAACAAAACAAAAAAAAACATGTAAAAAACATTTACAACAATATTAGAGAGAGAGAGAGAGTAGAAAAAAAGATAAACCAAAAAAAGAGCAGTAAAGCATGGTGCTTGCAACGCCAAGATCTTGGGATTCAATTCCCAGGAAATGCATGAAATCAAATAAAACTTTATACCTTGAATGCAATGAAAGTCGCTCTGGATAAAAGCGTCTGCCAAATGCATAAATGTAAATGCAATCGAGTCTACTTTCACTAGTCTTGGTACCAACTACAGACATTTTAGATAGTATTATTTGTCTCACATCTGTGCAGAACACAAGGGCTCCAGAAGAAGAAAAAAACCCATTAATTTCCTCCATAGAGGGCTATAATGTATAAAGATTCATCACGAGCTCTGAGGAACATTCAGCTTCTGTAGAGACACACGTCAGCTTCATTTTATGACCATCAATCGTGTTTGAAAGCCAAATTGCTGGTGAATACACAACAACCCATAATCCGACATCCAATAATCGGAGAAGTCGCTGTTACCATGGAAACAGAAAGAAGGCTCAGTGGTGACCGCCCACTCCCATGAAGCAATGCGGCTGATGTAATCCAATCAGTCTGCCTACACTCACAAACTACTCGTTTACTATATTTATTTCGAATGAAAGTCCAATTTTATACATTTCAATATTTTTCAATCGAACGGTTGTTGCTGGTTTGATTCCAACATAAGTCGTGTGTCATGGGACGAGTAGTTCATTAACCTTGTTAAGCACACGGTCTGTGTCTTATTTTCAGATGTTCAAAGGGATTCTCTTCAGAGTTGGTTGGTTTGGTTCATTTTTCTCTATTGAAGAACATATTGAAATCTCCATGAATGTAAAAAACACTTCTGAAATCAAGACTGCTGGACAAATGATCAGTGAGGAGTAACTTACCTAAAACTAAATCTGAAACTAAAATTAAAACCTTCGGAACTGAAATGAGATAGTTGCTAGCTGCCAAGGCAACATTTCTCATTTTAATTTAGTTTACCTTGATGTACTAAAATAACTAAAACTGGAAAAATACAATAAAAACATATATAAATAAAGAACACAACAAAATTACTAAACCTACTAACATTAAAATGAAAACAACTTTAAAATATATTCAAAATATTTAGAAAAACGATAATAAATATTTTGATATAATAGTAATAGTATCCACCTTATTTTTCAACACCGAAGTAAGTGGTTTTCTGTGAATGTGCGAGACTTCCGGTTCATTAGTAGAGAAATAACCAGAAGAATAACAACGTGCCGTAAACGGTCAAACTGTTTGCACTACAAACCAGTGTGTTCATAATTAAGATTAGTGCTGGGCGGTATGACCAAAAATTTATATCACGGTATTTTTCCAAATGATACCGGTTTCACGGTACATGACGGTATTTTTTTTTCATGCATGACCGGGTGCTAACCATATTTCCTACTGATTGAGAGGAAATACTGCAGTATATTGACTTAGAATGCCCTATTTTACTGTCATGATGAGTGAATATTGTCAAAAAATACCACACTAAATAGTGACTAAACACGACCCCTTTTAATACATGTTAACCAGGAGTCACTCTCATTTATAATCACAAAAGTCACTAGGTTTGTCAGTAAGAATATTCTATGGAAAAAAGCCGCTAAAAGGGTCTGAAAGTTGCTAAATCTAGTGCTAAAGTCGTGCTCGTGTGTGTGAGACGCGGGAGCTGATGGCAGCGGGCGCTGGATATTTGTGGAGGTCAGTGTGGATATTGTGGATGAGTTCTTCTGTGTCAGCACGTTCTATTAGTTCTACAGCTTCAGTTTCTGAACTTTCACGCTTAGTAACACATACAGCTGTTCCCTCACCACAGTGCAGCAGTGAAAAGGGACCCGTTTCAAACAGTGTCGCGTTCCCAACGTTGTTTAAGCGATATACACCGGTATTGCGGTATTTTAAAAATTCATATCATAACAAAAATAAACACCGGTATTCGGTATGAACCGGTATACCGCCCAGCACCAATTAAGTTAATACATTCAAATAATATGGTAAGACACCAATTTGCAATATCAAGCAACAAAACGAGCGGTTTTGTACAGATAAAAATAGCTGGAAGCGGATAAGATCGGAAGCCAGCTCTTACGGGAAAAATAAGGTGGATAGTATAATACTAATCTCAACATTAGTAAAATAACACTGCTTTGCAAAAAATTACTGCGCACGCATTATGATTTAGACCCTATGAAATCAGTTTCATTTTTGCCAAAATTTGGTTCTGTGCATTTTCATTTTTCTGGATTCTGTTTTAATGGTATAATGAAATTTTAATAAATCAAAAAGAATGCCTAATCAATTGAATGAAACATGAAACTTTAATCGGTTTAAAAATGTATTAGTAATAAATCAAAAAGAATGCCTAATCAATTTAATCGGTTTAAAAATGCATTACCATTTCAAAAATAATATTTCCCTATGAAATGTTTGGTTTTTTTCCCCCGAAATTCTGTGTTGCCTGCTTTCCTGTTTTAATTTTTCTGGATTCTGTTTTATGATTCAACGCAAATTTATTATCAAAAACACCGGTAATTAAGTGAATGCATAAAACTTAAATTTATTAATCTTTTAAAATGTAATCAAATGAAATTTGAACTATTTATTTTATTTACGGCTTACGGTTTAAATACAGACAAAAAATGGTGTGATATTCCTAAAAAATAAAGTTTTCAACTGTATTACTAATATTACTTTAAGAAGATTATTCTACAGTGTTAATTTCATTGACGAATACTTTTCGTAATAATTTTCGTCAACGACATTTTTTTCACCGACGACAACGAGACGATAACGAACTAAAACTCTTTTTGAATGAAAAACTATGACGTAAATCTATTGACATTTTCGTCAACTAATAAAAACGAGATGAAAATGTTAGGGAGGGACGATTTGGGAAGAGATTCATTCAGAACGAATCTGCTGCATGGTTCGGAGGTTATGCGTAACGTTACATATCTATGATATGAACCGGCGGGACATAAGCTAACATACACTTGCTGCACGTCGCAAAAACGTAAAAAAATGTCAATATGTGGAAGTAAGAGAGGAGCAGACATATGGATAAATCTGACGACGCAAGACAGAACTCCATTCAAAGACACTGAAGCACACACACAGAAAGCGCCTCTCACAGCGAGCGAGTACTCTTCCACGTCGCACGAACAGAGAATTACACACAAAATGATGTCGAACTGTCCGTTTTGACGAGTATTCGCTTAAACACAGTTGATTACGTCTTAAGTGAACGTAAACAGGAGGGAGAACGTGTATCAGTACATTGCATCCATTGCAGCTGTGCGTTCGGTTTTAAAGGGACAGCAGCCTAATTTAGTTGCTATTGTCCGAGTCATTGATGTTAATCAAGCAACAAAAGAAAGACAGAAAATCACGCACTGCTCTTGACTGAAAAACTTTAGTAGCCTTAAAGATTAATCTAAATGTATTTATAGAAATAAATATGTCTGCTTGAAAGAATGAAGAATATGGTAAACAAGTTGCTATAAAGAATGCATAATTAAATTTATGCATTTAAATCGGTGTCTATCATGATAAAACCTTAATATCAAACCTATATAATGAGTTTGGAAATTTTAGAGAAATGCTTAATAAATGCATTACACCGTAACTAAACCCATTAGATTTTAGCCAACTAAATTTACTGTAGATTTAGTCGACTAAATCTTATGATATTTAGTCGACTAAAACTAGACTAAAACTAAAAACAATTCAGATAACTAAATGGCATTTTAGTCAAACGACTATGACTAAAACAAAATCAAAATTTGCTGTCAAAATTAACACTGATTCTACATGAAGTCTTCATATCTAAATAGCAATCTTTTTGCATTTTAATAATCACAGTTTACATGTAACATCACAATTCGATTAAGTGTAAAGCCCTACTTTTGAGTTATTCATCCACAATTCTGTAACATTCTACTTTATACAGTAATTTATTGCATCTGTGGAATAATTCCGTCTGCATTTTCCACATCGTTGAAATCATAGAGTCCTAATTACGATTACAGGAGCATGACGACACGAGTCCTCCAATGAAAACACAACCGAAGGAGCTGTGAAATGGAAAAGCCAGACACTTCCAGACCCCCTTGAGAGCGTCGAAACGCACACACGCGCCCAGCTCTAAATATGCTTTCCACGGCATCATACCAATGGGGTCTAACAAGATTAGAGGTTCTGCCTGTTTGCTGTAAAGCAGTCCATTACCCAGCGCTTACAGACTTCCCTTTGGAGAAACCGACGCGTCCCAGGGGTCTGATCAGAACGGCCCACAACCGACTCGATTATGGGGCGCATGTGTGTGTGTCTGATCAGAACGGCCCACAACCGACTCAATTATGGGGTGCATGTGTGTGATCGGGCTATGCAAGTGTGATTATAGGCTATGCATTTCAAATTGAGAATGTGTTCTTTGAGATTCTGGAGGGGGAAAAAATCCTGTCTCAAAGGGAAAAATAAAGTGCAGTGGGAAAATATCCTCTATTGACCTTTGAGAATTACATTTCACATTAGCAAGCATCAATAAAGGTTTCAGGTGGAATTCGATTATTACAGCGTTAATATCTAACTATTGATAATTTAAGCAAACTTGCACAGGCGCGTCAGAGCATCTTGCTCTTTTTGCCTGAAGTGGGCGGCAGTCGCATCGACTAACTCTCGACATCTGCGGCGGATGTAAACACACTTACGCATTCTGTGAATACAGTAGCTATTGAAATGCTGGAGCGCTCATGCATTCCTACATTGGCTATTCTTAGTGCGGCTGACGGACAAAGACGAGGCTGACTCACAGCCTATGCTCGGTAAATGTTCTCCCGATGTTCCTGCGGCGACGCTGTAAACCTGCGGCGCTCACACATGCTGGGTGACATCGATCGGCTATCGAGAAAGGTCAGGTAAACGAGAGTGGCAGGGAGCACCTAAGTGGCGGTCTGCAGGATGAAACAATCCCTGTGTTCATTATTACAGAAGAGGACTTTCATATGCTCAGAATCAGATGAACTTCACTCCAAATGGAGGCTGGTCTTTAAACGAACTATGAAAATTATTACATGAGAAACAGGTGAAGACAGGTTTACATTTATGATACTAGCAGACACCGTCCTACCAAAGCAGACTTGGGCTTTTTCAATACTTTTTTGCCTTTTCACAATATTCTATATTGAAATTCAATGCATTTGCTCTGAAAATAGCACTGTTTCCACTAAATGAACAAGGGGGAATATTTAATGATCACTGATTATTGATGAATGTTATTTACATGCACCAAACATACTAAAAAAAAGACTTGCTTGAACTGATTCACAAACAAATCAAAATTACAATTCTAACCATGTTTTTGGTTGCTTACGTTTAAATGAGACACTATTAAAACATCTCAGTGTCTGAACACTCTCATACTTAAATACATATATGACAAAACTAGTAATAACACAATCTTTATGAAACTTAATGGACAAATTAAAAGTGCACTAAAATCAGCATATAAGCAACAACAAATAAAAAATCAGCATTGATTTATTATTTTTCTTCCCATTGTAATAAATATTTAAATGATTTGCTGTTTATAAGATTATCATTTGGAAGCCTAAATGCATAGCCTAATATTTTTTTTAATGTAGATAGAATTTATTTTTGGATGAGAACATTTTTTATTGTAAAGTTTAAGAATTTTTATTGTAACTGCAATGGAAAAAGTTTGCCGGTGACGTTTGAGAATTACATAATTAGCGAGAGTCAATAATGTTTTCAGGTTTTAGCAATAATATTGAACTATTTATAATTCAAGCACATCATCAGCATCTGTACAAATACAAAGTTGTACACATTTGCCATTTATAAGAATTTCATTTGAAAGCCTAAATGAATAATGCTTCGGTAATCAATGTGTTTTTACGCTAAAATTTTAATGGATTTCATTTACTTATTTTTTATTTAGTTAGTATATATATATATATACAGTGGGTACGGAAAGTATTCAGACCCCCTTCAATTTTTCACTCTTTGTTATATTGCAGCCATTTGCTAAAATCATTTAAGTTAAATTTTTTCCTCATTAATGTACACACAGCACCCCATATTGACAGAAAAACACAGAATTGTTGACATTTTTGCAGATTTATTAAAAAAGAAAAACTGAAATATCACATGGTCCTAAGTATTCAGACCCTTTGCTCAGTATTTAGTAGAAGCACCTTTTTGATCTAATACAGCCATGAGTCTTTTTGGGAAAGATGCAACAAGTTTTTCACACCTGGATTTGGGGATCCTCTGCCATTCCTCCTTGCAGATCCTCTCCAGTTCTGTCAGGTTGGATGGTAAACGTTGGTGGACAGCCATTTTTAGGTCTCTCCAGAGATGCTCAATTGGGTTTAAGTCAGGGCTCTGGCTGGGCCATTCAAGAACAGTCAC
>JADLZM010019215.1:282588-303116 GCA_018148995.1 Sinocyclocheilus maitianheensis | reverse complement strand
TACTTAAATGATTTTAGCAAATGGCTGCAATATAACAAAGAGAGAAAAATTTAAGGGGGTCTGAATACTTTCTGTACCCACTGTATATATACATACACACACATACATACACATATATAAAAGAATGGATACTTACATGAATGCATGACATTTCTTTTGTCATTGTAAAAAAAAAAGTTGCTAAATTTTAATTATGCAAACAAGATTATTTTGAAAATGTAATGAAAATTCAAATGTCAGCTAGTGCAAAAAGCAAATACACGTTACTGCCAAATACTGACAGACGGCTGAGAATTCACATTTGCTAAACTCGATCTTAATCGACAGGACTCGATCATATTCATAATAACTGCATATGCATAATAAATGTTTTTAAATCAGCATGCAAAAAAAACAAAGCTACTCAAAGGCACCAGGGAGGCTGAAGTGAGTCACGTACTTTAAACCGATGCGATAAAACGTGTCTTATCCACATATTAACAGATGAATACCTGCAGACAGCAGAAGAAAAGCATCATATCACTGCATCCAGATCACATACGGTCAGAATCATAAAGCGCTGTATCAAAATACTTCAGATAATCAGAGGGTTTGTTGAGGTGAAGCCGTGAAAACTCCTACTGGAAGCAAAACCTGATAACATGAAATCGCAGCTGCAAGATAAAGTGCTCTAATGCTTCACCCGGCCAAATATTACAATTCTGTCATCATTTACATCATGTAAAGCTGCTTTAGGAGCCGAACAGCGCCTGGTCACTGTATGGAAAAACACTGCGTGAACAGAGAAATGTCGACATGAGGGCGAGAGAATGACGAAATGTCTCATTACTGGACAAACTATTCATTTACTGACAAACCAGTTGGCCTTTGAATTATCCAAGCAGCAATGCACCTCCACAGTCTGTCACGCAGACGAACCATGAGTCACAGAGAGAAGAGGAAGCCACCTACTCTCCACCGGTCATTACAGACAGGAAACACTCCAATTAGAGCACTGACTCAACCCAAAACAAGCCGTCTCTCCAGAGATACTTCAGCTTGACATATATCATAGCATTAATGCGCTTCTATTACACAATGGGGTAAAATGTTAAATGTGACTAAAGAGCGTGCAGTGATCGCTCCTGTCTAAAACATAATGATAACAGCAGAGTTTTTTGTTTTGAGAGTTAGTTCTCGCAGTGACAAATGTTGGCTGATTTACTGTAGAGACATTTGTGTTTCAGTTGCAAATCAATGGGATTCATATATTTGCAATTATGCATTAAGCAGATGCTTTTATCCAGAGTGACTTACATTGAATTCAAGGTTTACATTTGATCAGTACATGCATTTCCCATCCAGATGCTCTTTTGAGTAATTCTTATTGCCATTGTCATTAAAATCAACAAAATAAAAACAGTACAGCAATTACAACCAGTGATGTTTACATACTTTACAATTGTTTTATTTTTTTTTGCATTATGTGGAATGCAATAAATTGGTGGGAAATTATTATTATTATTTTTTTTAATGAACAAATTAAATTTAAAAAACATTATGGTAATAAGAATTTTTGCTTTATGATAATGAGAATTGGGGAAAAATTGAATTAAAAATGCAGTATTTACAGTATTGAGCTTTTTTGTATTACGATAATGAGAATTAGGGGAAATTACATTTTTCAAAAATTATAATAATGATTTTTTTTGCCATTATGGTAATGAGAAGTTTTGCTCTACACAAGCACTCACAAAGAGCAATATCTACAATGTAAATATATGTGAAATTTACTAGCAAATTCTTGAATGAAAACTGTTTCAAAGCATTTTATTCTTCAAAGAAAGTAGCACAGTGAATTAAACATGAAATTTTGAAGTAGAAAGACTGAAATTGTATTTTCTTGCAAAATGTACTGTGATAACTTTTGCTTTATCTACAATATTTTTTACAGTGTAGCTGCTGACATTAAAAAATCGATATTCACTACAGAAAACTCAGGAATTCAACCAAAGGTGTGAGTTTGGGGGCGGGACTATTTGTTCGTTGGCGGTGAGAAACAGTCATTTTAGTAAAATTCTGTTTGGTGACGTTAGTGACAGAAATGACATGCTTCACCTTTAAAATTTCCTGATATTTCCAGATTTTCAATGCACATTTCACCAGACATTTTACCCAATTACTGTGACAGATCTTGCCTTACTGAATCTGTTACTAAGGAAAGGGACGTGTAACATCTTTGACATGATGCACCTGTAGTGAGCAAACACACAAAGGTGGCATGTAGCGCCACTGCAACCCGATCAGACACGACAGGACTGTAAATTTACAATCTTAATCTACAATGACACTTAAGACATGCTGCCTGCAAGGGAAACGGATGCAATTCTATTGCACTGCGTTATGAATGCATGTTTTTTTAAGCACTGCTTTATGAATGCATGTTTTAATAAAATTGCAATGCTTTATGAATGCATGTTTTTTTTTAAATTGCACTGCTTTATGAATGCATGTTTTTTTTAAATTGCACTGCTTTATGAATGCATGTTTTTTTAATTGCACTGCTTTATGAATGCATGTTTTTTAAGCACTGCTTTATGAATGCATGTTTTAATAAAATTGCAATGCTTTATGAATGCATGTTTTTTAAGCACTGCTTTATGAATGCATGTTTTTTTTTAAATTGCACTGCTTTATGAATGCATGTTTTTTAAGCACTGCTTTATGAATGCATGTTTTTTAAGCACTGCTTTATGAATGCATGTTTTTTTAAAATTGCACTGCTTTATGAATGCATGTTTTTTTTAATTGCAGTGCTTTATGAATGCATGTTTTTTTTAAATTGCACTGCTTTATGAATGCATGTTTTTTAAGAATGCATGTTTTTCTGTTGCACTGCCTGATAAATGCACTCGTCAGTTGTGCAGCAGAAAAGAACGCATTTCTGTGTCTGCGTGTTTATGAAAGAGATGAGCGCTACATGAACAATGGCACGTCAAGCTTGCTAAACAACACACCTACTGTGGCCACAATGCATGCATTTCTGAAGCATGCGGCAGTGAAGCGCAGTGAGGGTGGTTTGCGACCGGTTTCACTCATTCCAGATGTTTTGTTTGCCTCAAGACATATCCAGCGCTCTCATATCACAGCACATCTCTAGAGGAGCCCATCCACCAATCAGCAGCTGCACCTCTGCATTAACATTCCCACGCTCCTCTGCTGGACCAGTTTGTGTAGCGTTCGGGGGGTTTCATGGTGTTGGAAATGGCTGGACAAATACACACTTCAGGATTAGAGAGAGAATAAGCGTTTGAATGGATGGAGAGAGACGGAGGGGGGGAGCGTGGGAAGGAAACTCACCCTGGTTACCATAGAAATGCATTCTGGGTTCATTCTCATTCTGACTAACATTATAAAGCTTCACCTCACCCTCTCATTTCTCTTTCTCTTCAGCTTCTGAGAAAAAAAAAACTTTATTTATGGCTCATTTGGGATCAGATTCCCGACCGAGACTTGATTCGACACATCATGATCTGACAGCATGCAGGAACAGAGTGACAATAAACTCACGCCTGAATGCATTCAAAGACGCAGAGATTCACTGGGCAGCACGTCTCACACAAACACACACACACACACATATACATTAGTGTAATGCATCCAGGTGTTTTAGTCATTCTCATTATTGCAATACAGTTATTGTGATTAAAATCAACAAATTAAAGCACAACAACCACTACCAATGATGTTGAAATACTTTACAATTGTTTTCCACGTTACAGCAATTACATTCTTTTTTGCATTATGGTAATGAGAACTGGGGTAAAAAAAATTAATAAAACTGAATGAAATAAATTATGCTAAAAACCATTACAGTAATGAGAATTTATTTTTATATTATGGTGATGAGAACTGGGGGGGGAAATGAAAAAAAAACAATTACATTAAAAATGAATAAAAAAACATTACAGTAATGACAATTCATTTTGCATTATAGTAATGAGAATTAGGGGGAAATAAAATGAAACTATAAAAAAAATATATATATTTCTTTTTTTCCCCCAATGATGAGAATTTTTTGCATTTTACTAATGAGAATTGGGGGGAAATTAAATAAACATTACAGTAATGAGAAATGTTTGCATTATGGTAATGAGAATTGGGGGAAAATTTAATTAAACAATATTCGTTTTTACAGTGATGAGAATTTTTTTGCATTATGGCAAAGAGAATTCAAGGAAAATGAAATAAAAAATAATACAGTAATGATCATTCTTTTTTTGTGTGATGGGGGGTGAAAAATTTTAATTACATTTTTTTTGTTTGTTTTTTGCCATTGTGGTATAAGAATTGTGGGAAATTAAATATAAAATGAGAAAGAAAATATTCCAGTAATGAGAATAATTTTTTTGCATTACAGTAATGAGAACTGAGGAAAATTAGATTAAAAACTGAAATTAAAAAATATTACTGTAATTAGTATTTTTTGCATTATGGTAATGAGCACATAGTTTTCATGCTTTCTTCTGATTCAGGGATGAAATACAACCTGGACATGTTTCTGACAGATTTATGTGAGATTCACTGATCAATAAACACCAAACCACACGATCAGAAGCAAATGCAAACCAAAACAACAGACTGAAGGTTGACCACATCACAGCAAACACAGAGCCGATCACGTTACACAGCGTTTATGCACTGGATGTCATTGTGCTACAGATCATATCACACACACACACGTGCGCGCTGGACGAGGGTTTCCCGTTCCCCTGCATGCACATGGCAACACATGCATGAGATATTCTGAGTCTCCTGATATAAAAACAGTGGCACACACGCGGCTCCCTCTCATTCATCTTAAAGACTCGTGAAGTGAGTGAACCACAGCTTTCCCCGCACGAGCAGTACCTCACATTCTGCCACAATGTTGCCTGGTGACAGTCGCCGTGGTGATGTGGCTGTTTCCGCACCAATGGACCACCTGTGACTAGACTAGTCAAATCAGCGTGCGTGCGTGTGTGTACTCACTCAGACTTGGCCAGTGCGCTCAGGGCCCGACTGAAGCACCACCCTACAAAGGGCAGGTCTTGTCCGTGGAAGCCTGTGCGAGGATGATCTCGCTGGGCAGCAGCCGCGGGGCGGGGGGGCCTCTCGGGCTCCTCGAAATTGGAGGTGTCATCCTCGGAACGCAGAGACGGAACGAATGGAGGGAGCGCTGGAGGAGATGAGAGGAGAAAACCTGTGAGGTGGTCGCTGAGAAAAACAGACTGGAGAGAGTGAGTGATGAGACTGTAGCACAATAACTCGCTCGCTCGCCCACTCTCTCTCTCTCTCTCTCTCTCTCTCTCTCTCTCACTGCAGCAGTCTCGGCTAATCAGCGTGAGTCACAGCCAAAACCCGATGCGAGAGCCGCACACACACAGAGCTGCATCCGCACCAACAGCTGTACTGACACACACACACACACACAGTATCTGCTGCTGGGGGTTTTTGTTCATACATTTACACAATTTATTTAAAAAAACAACAACAAATCACAGAAGAATCTAACAAACACGCCACATCATTGGCACAAGCACATTGACTGCAGGAGACGTGATGATTTGAGCATCAAATCATCAGATCATCTGAATATGTTAATCATCTCAATAAAGACGATTGACAAAATTACATTATGATTGCAATAACAAGTCTTTGAGCTGCAGGTCAATTCAACACAATCAATCATAATCGCATCAGGTGTACAGAAATAACAATTGTCTTTATTTTTAGCTTTGTTTTCTATGCAGCAGAATTTTATCAGTGTTCAGTAAGAATATCTAGAGAGCAAGATGACTGATGCAAATATATATATCAGTATGTTTTAGATGCTATAACGTTTATTACTGAACATAGTAAAAAAAAAATGGTAAAGAAATTTTACATAAGGTAAATAGTTTTTTTTAAATCATTTTTGTTGCATAAAATATTTTTTCATTAGCATTCGTAGCATTTTATTTTCCAGCTGAATTCCATCTATAACCTTAGTACTTTACCTTTAACATTTCTATAAGTGATTGGCTTATAAACAAACTATATATAACTTCATAAGCAAATAGGGGTGGGAGATACTGGTAGACACGATTAATCGGTAGAAATTTGTCAAAAAAATGTTGGTCATATCGCTCACCCCTATAAGCAAATATAATTTTTGCTTAGCCATCATACATGGCTGATCAATAACAGTGGGTGTAATTCTTATTTTTTGTGTGTGTGTGTGAATTTTGAGTAAATATAGTGCACAATTGGTGTTTTTTATTGAAGCAATTCTGTGCCCATCTCATCTCATCTTATTCTATTATGTACATACTGAGTATACTGGCCATTAGAAACCTGCTTCAGATTGCTCTTAAGCCTTCATCCCTTTATTTTTCATGCTTATGCTAAACGCAAAAACATAAATGTGTGGAATAATGTGAAAATCACATGATGTGTGATGTCCAACAGCAGCTGTAGCCACAAGAAAAATAAAACATCTTACAGTTGTGAGCTTGTGCATTATGTGCAAATAAAGTGTTAAACTGGGCATTACAACATAATATATAGACAATAAATAATCAACACAACGTCCATCCTGAGTGCAAAAACCTATATATAAAGCGATATGATTTTCTTTTGTTCTTTGATTAACATTAATGACAGGCAGTGTGTTTATTAGGCTGCTGTCTTTTTAACACCGAACGCACGCAGATCTAAAAATACTGTACATGTGTGTTTTCTTTCTCATCTGTTTACGTTCACTTAAGACAAAAAAGGCTGTGTTTATGATGTTATACTGTAGTTTTCTGCATACTGGTCGATAAATATGAAAGAAGTCAGTGACATGGAACAACCTTTTCTACAGTGGAAATATACGGAACGGGTCGAGAACGGACACAAACCAGGAACCTGCAACGCGACCGCTGTTCTCTGTGCTCACGCTTCGTGTGCACGCAAACAGGGTGCATGTTCTTTCCGTCCCTGAAATTAAATCGTTTTAAACCACATTAAAATGCGAACACACGAATCGTTAAGCAGAATCGAAATGCACGCGTCTTATCGAAGACCCGGTTCTTTGAAATTTGGAACCGGTTCTAAAATGGAAGCGGTTTTCGATACCCAACCCTACACCTCACTGAACTCAACTCACCAAACTCACTCACCAACTCACATCACTTAACTAACCTACCTCACTCAACTCACCGAAATCACTCACTCAACTCACTAAACTCACATCACTGAACGAACCTACCTCCCTCAACTCACATCACTGAACTACCCTACCTCCCTCAACTCACATCACTGAACTACCCTACCTCCCTCAACTCACATCACTGAACTACCCTACCTCCCTCAACTCACATCACTGAACTACCCTACCTCCCTCAACTCACATCACTGAACTACCCTACCTCCCTCAACTCACATCACTGAACTACCCTACCTCCCTCAACTCACATCACTGAACTACCCTACCTCCCTCAACTCACATCACTGAACTACCCTACCTCCCTCAACTCACATCACTGAACTACCCTACCTCCCTCAACTCACATCACTGAACTACCCTACCTCCCTCAACTCACATCACTGAACTACCCTACCTCCCTCAACTCACATCACTGAACTACCCTACCTCCCTCAACTCACATCACTGAACTACCCTACCTCCCTCAACTCACATCACTGAACTACCCTACCTCCCTCAACTCACATCACTGAACTACCCTACCTCCCTCAACTCACATCACTGAACTACCCTACCTCCCTCAACTCACATCACTGAACTACCCTACCTCCCTCAACTCACATCACTGAACTACCCTACCTCCCTCAACTCACATCACTGAACTACCCTACCTCCCTCAACTCACATCACTGAACTACCCTACCTCCCTCAACTCACATCACTGAACTACCCTACCTCCCTCAACTCACATCACTGAACTACCCTACCTCCCTCAACTCACATCACTGAACTACCCTACCTCCCTCAACTCACATCACTGAACTACCCTACCTCCCTCAACTCACATCACTGAACTACCCTACCTCCCTCAACTCACATCACTGAACTACCCTACCTCCCTCAACTCACATCACTGAACTACCCTACCTCCCTCAACTCACATCACTGAACTACCCTACCTCCCTCAACTCACATCACTGAACTACCCTACCTCCCTCAACTCACATCACTGAACTACCCTACCTCCCTCAACTCACATCACTGAACTACCCTACCTCCCTCAACTCACATCACTGAACTACCCTACCTCCCTCAACTCACATCACTGAACTACCCTACCTCCCTCAACTCACATCACTGAACTACCCTACCTCCCTCAACTCACATCACTGAACTACCCTACCTCCCTCAACTCACATCACTGAACTACCCTACCTCCCTCAACTCACATCACTGAACTACCCTACCTCCCTCAACTCACATCACTGAACTACCCTACCTCCCTCAACTCACATCACTGAACTACCCTACCTCCCTCAACTCACATCACTGAACTACCCTACCTCCCTCAACTCACATCACTGAACTACCCTACCTCCCTCAACTCACATCACTGAACTACCCTACCTCCCTCAACTCACATCACTGAACTACCCTACCTCCCTCAACTCACATCACTGAACTACCCTACCTCCCTCAACTCACATCACTGAACTACCCTACCTCCCTCAACTCACATCACTGAACTACCCTACCTCCCTCAACTCACATCACTGAACTACCCTACCTCCCTCAACTCACATCACTGAACTACCCTACCTCCCTCAACTCACATCACTGAACTACCCTACCTCCCTCAACTCACATCACTGAACTACCCTACCTCCCTCAACTCACATCACTGAACTACCCTACCTCCCTCAACTCACATCACTGAACTACCCTACCTCCCTCAACTCACATCACTGAACTACCCTACCTCCCTCAACTCACATCACTGAACTACCCTACCTCCCTCAACTCACATCACTGAACTACCCTACCTCCCTCAACTCACATCACTGAACTACCCTACCTCCCTCAACTCACATCACTGAACTACCCTACCTCCCTCAACTCACATCACTGAACTACCCTACCTCCCTCAACTCACATCACTGAACTACCCTACCTCCCTCAACTCACATCACTGAACTACCCTACCTCCCTCAACTCACATCACTGAACTACCCTACCTCCCTCAACTCACATCACTGAACTACCCTACCTCCCTCAACTCACATCACTGAACTACCCTACCTCCCTCAACTCACATCACTGAACTACCCTACCTCCCTCAACTCACATCACTGAACTACCCTACCTCCCTCAACTCACATCACTGAACTACCCTACCTCCCTCAACTCACATCACTGAACTACCCTACCTCCCTCAACTCACATCACTGAACTACCCTACCTCCCTCAACTCACATCACTGAACTACCCTACCTCCCTCAACTCACATCACTGAACTACCCTACCTCCCTCAACTCACATCACTGAACTACCCTACCTCCCTCAACTCACATCACTGAACTACCCTACCTCCCTCAACTCACATCACTGAACTACCCTACCTCCCTCAACTCACATCACTGAACTACCCTACCTCCCTCAACTCACATCACTGAACTACCCTACCTCCCTCAACTCACATCACTGAACTACCCTACCTCCCTCAACTCACATCACTGAACTACCCTACCTCCCTCAACTCACATCACTGAACTACCCTACCTCCCTCAACTCACATCACTGAACTACCCTACCTCCCTCAACTCACATCACTGAACTACCCTACCTCCCTCAACTCACATCACTGAACTACCCTACCTCCCTCAACTCACATCACTGAACTACCCTACCTCCCTCAACTCACATCACTGAACTACCCTACCTCCCTCAACTCACATCACTGAACTACCCTACCTCCCTCAACTCACATCACTGAACTACCCTACCTCCCTCAACTCACATCACTGAACTACCCTACCTCCCTCAACTCACATCACTGAACTACCCTACCTCCCTCAACTCACATCACTGAACTACCCTACCTCCCTCAACTCACATCACTGAACTACCCTACCTCCCTCAACTCACATCACTGAACTACCCTACCTCCCTCAACTCACATCACTGAACTACCCTACCTCCCTCAACTCACATCACTGAACTACCCTACCTCCCTCAACTCACATCACTGAACTACCCTACCTCCCTCAACTCACATCACTGAACTACCCTACCTCCCTCAACTCACATCACTGAACTACCCTACCTCCCTCAACTCACATCACTGAACTACCCTACCTCCCTCAACTCACATCACTGAACTACCCTACCTCCCTCAACTCACATCACTGAACTACCCTACCTCCCTCAACTCACATCACTGAACTACCCTACCTCCCTCAACTCACATCACTGAACTACCCTACCTCCCTCAACTCACATCACTGAACTACCCTACCTCCCTCAACTCACATCACTGAACTACCCTACCTCCCTCAACTCACATCACTGAACTACCCTACCTCCCTCAACTCACATCACTGAACTACCCTACCTCCCTCAACTCACATCACTGAACTACCCTACCTCCCTCAACTCACATCACTGAACTACCCTACCTCCCTCAACTCACATCACTGAACTACCCTACCTCCCTCAACTCACATCACTGAACTACCCTACCTCCCTCAACTCACATCACTGAACTAATCTACCTCACTCAACTCACATCCCTGAACTAACCTACCTCACTCGACTCACATCACTGACCTAACCTACCTCACTCAACTCACCAAAATCACTCTCTCAACTCACTCACCAACTCACACCACTAAACTAAACTACCTCACTTTTTTTTAATTAAAGTCCAGAGGTGACTGTGTATTTGCAGTAGCTGCCCCAAGGCAATGGAACCGCTTTTACCAGTGTATCTGAGACAATTATCATCTCTGAATGAATTTAAGAAGCAGTTAAAAACATATTTTTTTTACATTAGCTTTTAATAAGGTATGAGTGTTAAGGTATTGACACTGTAGTTACCCATCTGGGTTAGTCTTAGATGTTGTGTATTGATTTTTTTTCATGGTTATTAATTATTATTATTACTTGATTTCATTGTACAGCACTATGGTCAACTTTGTTGTTTTATTATGTGTTTTATAAATAAAGTTGGATTGTATTACACTATTTTAAATCAAACTATTTACTGTCAAGTTACAGTACGACAGCAGTTAAAGGGTGGGATCCTGCAGGAACAAAATCCTGTAGGAAAATCTGCATTATGAGCAAGAGATGGATGCGTTTCATTGTGTGTGTGTGTGTGTGTGTGTGTGTGTATGTGTGGGGTGTGTTTTATCTCATTAAGGTTTGGCTGTGTGACTATTTGAGCGCTTCTCTCTGAGAACACCTGCACACTCCATAATCTGACTAATTCCACAGAAATCCACCCGCTGCCCTCCCGAGGAACACAAGAGTGTGTGTGTGTGTGCGCGCAAGTTAATGCATTATTAAACATATGGTGGCTTTCTATTTTCCCATAAACATAGTTTGTTATCAGAGTGCAACTCCGAATGCTGTCATATGATATCAAATGATTTTCCAGTGCAAGATATATATATATATATATATATATATATATATATGCACAAATATCCCTATTGCAATATGTTTACTGTGATATAGAAGTACTAACACAGAGATTTAAGACAATGCTCATGCTGCCCACCCGATGCTAACAATCCTAAAGTCTTAAAGCAGATAAAGAAGAAACACTGAGCTTTACACAACAGGCTTAATGAATTAATCCAGATCCTCTGTGTTTCACTTAAACCTGCAGAGCAATCTGTGCATGCAAACACGTCTCAGCCCACTATAACAAATCCAGCAATTACACAAGAGAAGTAATCAAGGAGGCAAAAATAGCTGCAGCAAGTCAGGCTAATGATTAATAACCCGTAATTAACAGGTACATGGAAAAATTCTGTTGCAGAAACACTGACGAGGCCTCTGATGGCAGCGCAGATTCATTGTGTTTAAGAACGGATTAACATTTAACTGCAAGCACCGAATGCCTTACCGTGTCTCAGGTTGGTCCAGTTGATGGAGGAGAAGAACGGATGCGAGTGCAGGCCCTCGTAACCCAAACGATCCCACGATCCACATAACAAACTCTGGAGCAGGTCAACAAACTGAGTGCTGGCTTTGGGCTCCTCTGGGAACTTCAGAAAACGCTGTGAGCAAAACACAAGCAAGAAAACATTACATTTATGTATGAAGAGTTGGGTGATATAACTTTAAAATAATTAATATTCAGTAATGTTATCAATTTGACTGCACTGAGACTATCGGATAAGAACTAAATTTGAATTAAATTTAGCTGGATAATAACTTTGCAACACTGACACTGTTATTGAGCTGAAATTAACTTAACATTGAACTGAATTGAGCTGAATGACTCTATTGTCTTCTGCTTTTATAAATGAAATTGAATTTGATTCATAACTGATCAATTTTACAACATTAACAGTTATTTTCCTGTTTTTTAAGGTGAAGCTGCTTTGAAACAATCTGTGCTATATAAAGCGCTGCAGAAATAAATGACTTGATAAAAGCTAAAAATGTATATATATTGCTAACCTTTTCAACAATATTCAGCATATTTATTGATATTTATATATTAACACTGAACAAAAGGGAGATTTATATTTAACCATAATTTCAACCAAACAATCATTGATTTCAAGCATATTCAAAATGTTTAATGCAACAAATAAAATAGTAAAATGATTAAAATTTAAACATACTGTAATGAAGGCATGATTTCACATAGTTTATCACTGAATAAATAAAAGGAAAAACATATGTAATCCTATTTATATGCATTATATAAGTGAAAAACAAAAACAAAATAAAACAAAAGGTAAAATAAAATAAACACAGGAGTCTGGCAAATGTTAGTTTATTCATAAAAGTTAAAATGAACTTTTAGCAGGTAACACGTTTAGAATTTAGTCTCTCTTCCAGGAAACTGAAAAAAACTAAACAGAATGAAACAAAACAAAATAAAATGCAAAATGTTTAATGCAACAAATGCAATGCAAATGTTAATGCAAAAAATACTAAAATTATTAAAAGTTAAACATAATGAAGGCATGTTTTCACATTGTTTATCACTGAATGAATAAAAGGGAAATTAATATGTACAAATAATATGTTTAAAACAAAACAAAAAATAAAATAAAACCGTGAGTCTAGCATTTGCTAGTTTAGTCATAAAAGTTAAGTAACTTTTAGCATTTAGAATGAAGTCTCTCTTCCAGGAAACTGAACAATGAACAAATGAACGAATAAATAATTAAATAAATGTTTAATGCAAGAAGCAAAATAGTAAAATTATTAAAAGTTAAACATAATGAAGCCACGTTTTCACATTGTTTATCATTGTAAAATAAAGGGGAAATCATTATATAACCATATATTTTCAATGGAGACGATCTGTGTAGTAAAATGAAACTTTCTAGAATGATGATGCAAGCAAATCATTGAATCAGTGTTTAAACCTATTCATTAAAGCAGATATTAGCTTGGAAGACAAATAAAGTGTAATTCAGACTGCACACCATCAGCAGAAGCTGCTAGATTCACCTGAAAGTTCTTGATGGTTTTTGTGGACGTGCCGTCAGCGAAGGGTGATTTCATGAAGATAATTTCATAAGCAATGACGCCTAGGGACCACCAGTCGCTCTCGGGGCCGTAGCTGCACGTCGGCCCTCCGTTGAGCGCGGACAAGATCTCAGGGGCCAGGAAGTATTGAGTGCCCACCGGGAGTTTGGAGCTCGTCACCTACCCCAAATAATGACACGCCATTCAATTCAATTCATCTGTGTCCAAACTCTGACTGTTCAAGTGGACATGAAACACGGTGCACGAACAGCATGCTTAAACAGATTTAGTCAAATCAAACTCAGGGTGCACATGATCTGTCCTCCCTGAGCTAGCGTGTCATCAGAATGACGTTTTCACACTCATTACCGTTCTGTTAGCAGTCAATCTGGCCGCCGATCCAAAGTCGGCCAATTTAATGTGACCCGTCCGGTCGATCAGAACGTTCTCTGGTTTAATATCTCTGACAAAAGAAAGGGAAGTAGAAAAGAAATGAGAACGAGAGGATTTATAAAGCAACTGTATCCTAAATGAGAAAAAAAAAATCATATTTCTAACACAAATTTAGTTCTGATGTTTTATTTTAAGTCAAGTCAATTTTACATTATATTCTCTCTGTAGAGTCTATGAAATCAAAATGTAGTCACATTTAGAATTTAGATCACATTTACATTTTAGTCTCTCTTCCAGGTAACTGAAAAACTAAAATAAAAAATAATAATACAATTTTAATCTCTCTATGAAAGACTATGAAATCAAAACTGGAGTCTAATATATGCTAATTTATTTATAAAAGTTAATATTAGCTTTTATAAAGTAAAGCCATTTGGAATTTAGTCTCTCTTTAAGGAAACCGAAAATGAAATAAAATAATTTAAATCTCTCTGTAGAGTCTATGAACTCAAAACTGGCGTCTAGTATGCTAATTTATTCCCAAAATTTTTATTAACTTATCAGGTAAACTCATTTTGAATTTAGTCTCTCTACAAGGAAATTGAAAAAATAAAATTAAATAAAAATATAACAATCTCTCTCTACTCTGTGATATCAAAACTGGAGCCAAGCATATGGCTAGTTTATTCATAAAAGTTCAAATGAACTTAGTAGGGATGTAATGATGCACCGCGAGCCGGTTGAACATAGATACAAATATGTGACGATTCAAATCGGTTTAGATGTTAAACGAATCGCGATACATTTGGGGGTGGAGTTTACATGAATGTATCTCTGAGGGAAATTGAGGTCTTTAGGAAAGTTTAGATGGTATTTTCTTTTCATCTCTGTTTAATTCATATTAAAGCAGTGTTTATAAGCGCTGCGCTGCTTTGTTTACAGCGGTAAACAAGGAAACGCTGCATTATTACTGCTGCTCCATGACTGCCACCTGCTGTCAGAGAGTGAACCTGCATCTCATTCAGCTCATCTGCTGTTTGCTTCGTGCACATGTTTTATGTAGTATAGTTTCACAAAACTAAAGTAAGAGCATTCTGTTTTAAAATGTCAAATTATGCAATCTAATTTAGATTAAAAAACTGCTCATGCAGCATGTATGCTGCATCTTTGTTTGGATTGTGATTCCAGTGCAGTGGTTGCCTTTAATTTTGAATGGAAAGAGCACAGGTAGCCTTTGTTTATATGAAGAGGGTTTTTTGTCTTATGTATTTGATTAGATTTGGGGATTGTTTTAAAATTTCAATTTAGTTTTGTTATTTGACATATTTCTGTTTCACAAAGAAATGTGCAGTATTTTCATTTAAAATTTGTCTTAAATCTAATTTTGTGAGAAAAAGGTAAAAAACGATATGCACTCAGGTGCGTATACAATCAAATGTGCTACAGAATGAGATATCTAATACCTGTCAGTGACTAGCAACAGAAAGTAGTAATTCATGGTAGCTGCTGGGACAAACTAAAGGCTTTCTGCTAGTAGTGTGTGTTTTGTTGTACCTGTGAACGTATCCCATCTGGTGGACCGAGTGAATGGCCTGAACGAGCTCCGCCAGGTAAAACTGAGCCATCGACTCGTCTAGCTGATCTTCATTTCTGTTCATCAAAGCCATGAGGTCCCCGCCGGGCAGAAACTCCAGCACCTGGACACAATACACAGAAACACGTCAAACTTCTCAACATGCATTCGATGCAATGGATTAAATCCAGTGTGAAAAATTCTCTTTACTTCACATAAAGCAGCTAACAAAAGTTTCTGGACACTTAGGTCACACTGAAAAAATTGTACGTATAGTTGCATTAAAAAGCACAATATTAAACATAATATTAAATGCTACAGGATCATTTTCTCAATTGCATTTAATCAGCTAGGGTTTTGAAACCTCTTTGGTCAAATGTTTTGTTTGTGAAGTGTGCATATACAATCTTTCTTCATAAATGACACTTGTTTTGACACTTTATCCAATGCAAACACAGTCCGAGTGTATCAGAAGTGAACATAACGAGCACATAACGAGTTTACAGTAAATGTGAAACAGCAGATCTCACAACGTGATCTTACGTAATAATCACCTGTCAGTGAATCTATTATTGCACAAACCATCTCCGTCCCGTCGACACACATGGGTTTAATTAGCAGCCACTCGTCTCGATCACACATCCACATTCTAAATAAAAGCTTGTGATTACACCATTATCATTCTAATTAGACAATTAGCTAATTAGCTTAAACTGCATCTTGAGAGAGTGCTGTATGTGCAAACCCAAAGAAAAACAGCAGAGAGAGCCGTGCGAATGTTGCAGGTATAAAAATGTCTGCATGGTTATTTATAGGCACAGTATCTGCGACAATATCAGCCTGAAACCACACCAAAGGCTCAAATTAATAACTCTATAAAGGGCCTGAACATTTAAACAGAGAGATTTCTGATGCATGATCATCACGGACTCCAGCACAAGAATGAATATATGCAAATGTAAATGGTTAATTATTTATTGTGATTATTTGGTGATTTACAGCAGAGCTGCATCTCTAATTGAGCAGAGTCTCGTTTGACTGATACATCAATAAGACATTTTTATAAGCGAATGCAAAATAGCCGGAGTCATTTTACTGGAACAGAACATGAAAGTGATCATAATCGTTAAAATTACGTCCCAAAATTCCTGAGAGATTATACAAGACTCAGCCACGTGAAGCATGTGAGGGGAAAATGGTTCGATCTCTCATTAAAACACACTTCACGTGCTGCTTTAATTCATCTACTAAATGTCCAGTGTGTTTAAATGCGTCACAGAGCAATTCTGTCATTTTTATCATTCATCTTTTACCATTTTATTATTTATTCAGCCTTTAAGAACAAGCAGAAGCCACTTCCGGTTTCTTTATATTGTTATAAGTAGTATTATGGTTGGTATTATTGTTAGTTTTTTTTATTTTTATAGAAATACAGAATGATAGGGCTGGGGGGAATCGATATCTCGATTTTAATCGATTCTCATTTTTACGAAACGTAAATCCCAAGAATCAATTATTCTAGCCTGTTTTCAGTTAATGGACGGAACATTGAAGGGCACCTCCCATCCAATATATCGCAATAAGCATTGTGCTTTGGTACTTAAAACAAATTCTCAGATTTCAAATTATGCCCATTGTATTGCAGTATTCAAATAATAAATGGCATTTTAGCGCTGTTTAATGTGAAGTGACAGATCGCTGGAGCGCCTCAGTTCAACAGACGTGAACTGATCATCTCCTCCACATTAATACCAGTTTCAGCACAAAATAAACATGACTAAACATCCGAAGGTAAGTTAAAAGAAAGAGTACAACTTTACAATCCGTATCCTGTCTCGTGTAATCTCTCAATCAGTGTTTCAGCCGTGCAAAGACGTCAATATAACGGCTTGTAAACAATGTCACGTAACATCACATTTACCTCAGAAAAACATATTCAGTGACCATAAACTCATTAGTCAATTAGTCAAACTCAATTAGAAAAATAAACTGTGGAGAGGGGTATTTTGCAAAATATATGCACCATATAACATTCATGATCATTTTTACCATTCTTTAATGTTTTATTTATGTTTGAATAAATCCGTCCAAGTTTTTATGACAGCCACTATTTAAATGTGTATATTAAAAAAAAATAAAAAATAACTGAAGTAATTGTAACTTAATTATTATAAAAACTTGTACAGCATAAATCAGTCAATTTTAACCTTCAGTATTATAATATAGTACCAACTGACTCTCATGTATATTTTACAGCATTAGTTGAGAGATTTTTTTTCCTTAAGAAAATTTGGCACGTACTGTACCTGATATATATCCAAAATAATCGAATTTTTTAAAAATTTGTCATAAAAAAATCTATATATACAGTACACACAATTTTTTGACATTTATTATAATTTATAAAGATATTAAATATAAAATAGCTATAATTTATATATTATTCATAATATATACACAAAATAATTACATATACTTTTATGTATAATAAGGGTGCTCCGATTAGGATTTTTGGAGCCGATCACAGGAAGCAGTATCTGCCGATACGATCACAGATACCGATCTTTTTGACGCCTTTTTATCATGTAGAAGTATTTATAGTGATGCTCCAGTCAGGATTTTTAGAGACATTCATTCAGGGCCTGAATTTCATTTTTGAAAATGGGGGGGGAATTCCCCTCTTAGGTGACTCTTGTGGGGGGGATTTTTTAATTTGCATTTTTTAGACATTTTTCAAAAATATATAATTCTCTCACCAAAATGTTTGATCATGCAGTGCATTTTTGTTTTTATAATGGGGCAATTCTTGCACAATAGCTTACATGCAGCACAAGCCTGATTTCGTGAGCTGTAGACTCTAAAAAATAATGTATTAGCTCAACAAAAAAATTAATGCAACAGTTTGCATAATTTTTTTTAGCGTTATGACAACTCCTAATGAAATTATGTCCAACCAACAAACTACATTGAGTTCGAAGAACTTAATTTGTAACATAAACACATATTTTTAAGTTAATTACTCAAAAAAATTAAGCTGCTCCAACTAATGGATTTGTCAGCCTGGAACCAATTTATATTATCTTTTTTCAGTTAAAATCCACAGCTATCATAGCACACACTTAATGTAACTTATTTATGAACAAGTAAGATGTTACCCGTCACTGGCATTAGCACGGTCATTGCTAATAGAGTCAATGTAGTGTTTACCTTCATGTGCTCTACTCTTCAGCACAATGGTAACCACAAAAACTTCAACATAACAGGAACTCTTTTAAATGTCAAACATAACAGCATTAAACACTAACAGGTCTTTCCCTTCACTAAAAAAACACTAACATGTACTCTCCTTATCCAGTCTTATGCAAAGTATGCTGGGAACTAGAAATCCACTACCCAGTTAACAAGACACTTTTATTGAGTTACTACAAATGAATTGTTAAAGAAATTCGATTAACGCAGAAATTTGATTTTAAATTACACACAATATTAAGTTAATGTAATGACAACATTATTATGTCAACTGAACTGAAAAAGGTTTAATTAAATTATTAAATTAGAATTTTAAACTTGCAACTAGAGCCCAACTGATATGGGTTTTTTGGGGCCGATACCGATATTAGGGAGTAAAAAAGGCTGATATCGATATATCGGCCGATATTCTTTGAGTATATTATAGTACAGTACCAGTCAAAAGTTTGGACACTTTCCCATTGGTGTGTCCAAACTTTTGACTGGTACTATATATAGAATACAGTATATACATAAACAGAATACAGTATATATATACATAAATACATTTTTTGCAATGATCACTCAAATGTAGTGATCAAACACTTATAATGATGTGACAAAGATATGTAATGGAGGCAGGGCATTTAACAATTTTATTAAATGAGTCTGACATCATTTGTGGACTTAACAGTAAAGTTTAAGTTTATTCAAGTTTATTTCAATTCAATTCCATTCAACTTTACTCCGTATCTCACTTCGGAACATTCATTCACGGATTTGTGCTACTGTCTTCACACTAGGCCTGGGTGATAAAACGGTATCGATATTTATCGAAGGTACACCTTCTTCGATAACAATATAACATTTTTTTCGATATAGTGCATGATATAGGCACGTGCTCTGAGTGACGCAGACAGCACACACAAACATGAACACATGCTGAATTGAGTGCTGTGCCTGCCTGTGATGAGGAGATTGTGAATAAAAAAATGAATATTAGTCGAATTTAAAATAAACATTTGCATTTGAATGCAAAAACAGTACAATCGACTGTTAGGAGTGGGTCAGGGAGCGTCATCAGTGGAGCACGAGATGCGGTGATGATGTTAGTGATGTTGTTGCATTTTAATGTTTTGTTAGTCTAGCCCACGAGACGCGCAGTTGCAGCTTTATGCATTCAAAATATTATAGAAATATAGAAGCTCAATGCGGAGAAGATCTTGATTAGTTAAAACCGAAACCAAGCCATTCACACAGAACGCTTATTCAGCGCATCTTTAGACGGACAAATATGACTGCTGCACTCGTGTCTTACACAAGAGATGTATAGAAAGCCATGCAAAGTTAAAACAGTTTAAACGTTAAGAAAACACGTCGCAAATTTGTGGAGGTTTATTCCTTTTTCACTGCGTCTCTTATGTTTTTAAATGCAATCTGAGTAAATTGCGCTTCGGCTCTTTGGATTAAGCAATGCATAAATACATGATGCTGTTTTGTTCATAATTGTTTATGCAATTTATGAAATTATATTTGATTGTAGACATAATGTAGACATAACGCACGTTTTTTATTGACTTATTTCCATGTGTTGACGATTTAAATGTGCTGCATTATTTTGCTCATTGCGCCCTCCTGTGGCCTCGG
>JADLZM010019215.1:262193-278002 GCA_018148995.1 Sinocyclocheilus maitianheensis | reverse complement strand
CTAGCGCATTTCACACAGGCTGCTAGATTCACTTTTGCCAGAAAGTCGTGTATGCCTAAGGTTGAAAATAAATGACATTTATAGTGAATGCCCCTATGAATGGTCTTATTTTTACGATTTAGTTTTAATCCAAATGATGCGTGTGCTAAGTGAGCGAACATCAATAAAGATCACACAACAGAAGTGCGCTCTCTCTCTCTCTCTCTCCCTCTCTCTCTCTCTCCCTACCGTTTAGTAACTTGTGCATTGTTTTACTTACTTGTTTTTGACATATCCGACCGAACTACAAACTTTCCAGTGATGTCTGTGAGAAAGATATATTCACTCGACAAGCTCGTGCATCTGCGCCGCCGCGCGCTCAATCCACTCAGCGTGCTTTGTTTATCAGCTCGCGCACATCAGCTATACAGGTGTTAATACTGAATGTTTAACATTATATTAATTGCATACATATACTTCATAATAGGCATCCTTAACTCCTTTCTGCTGTCTGTTGTTCTGTTGTCGGTGTTTCTTTGTTTGAATATGGCGCTTATCACATGCTGTGTGGTATCGGCGTTTGGTATCGGGGCATTTTAACAAGTACGAGTACAGGAGACCAGTATCGGGCCCGATACCGATACCAGTATCGGTGCATCCCTACCAGTAATATGTCTTAGTAAGATGAGATTGAAATGATCAGAACATATAATGCAATGCAATCCAGTAGGGATGTAACGATTCACTCAACTCACGATTCGATTCACGATTTTGATTTCACGATTCGATTTGATTCACGATTATTATAATTTTTTTTAACAAAATTAAATGTAAGACAAATTATAAATTAAATGTGCCCTTTTATTATTGCTTGGACAAAATGCTGCACATTTCTTTGTGAAATTGAAATACAATACTATAATAATATACTAATATAGCACTTGCATGTTATTGCTCTTTTGTTGGTTTTGATTGCTTCTCTTGTCCTCATTTGTAAATCGCTTTGGATAAAAGTGTCTGCTAAATTACAAAAATGTTTAATATAATGTAAATGTAAATAACAAAACTAAATAGAAATTTTAAAACAAGCCCCAAATAAAATAAATAACACAAATAAAATAAATATCTTCATATAAACAAACTAAGGCTTTGTCTGTGCTCTTTCCTTTTAAAATTAGAGGCAACCACTGTATTTTAATCACGATCTAAACAAAGATGCTGCATACATGCAACATGAGCAGTTTTTAAACTAAATTAGATTGTATAATTTCGAAATTTGAAGCAAAAACAGAATGGTTTGACTTCAGTTTTGTGAAACTATAAATAAAAATATCTGCATGAAGCTGAGTTGAATGAGCCGCAGATTCACTCTCTGCCAGCAGGTGGCGCTTAAAGCATTTCCTTGGTTTCCGCTGTAAACAAAGCAGCGCTGCACTTATGAACTTTAATATGCGTTATACAGAGGCAAGATGAAAAGAAAAAATACCATCTACACTTTTCTAGAGACAGTAAGTTCCCCTCAGACATACATTCATATAAACTCCTACACATAAATGAATCGCGATTTGTTTAGCATCTCAACCGATTTGAATCGTCACATATTTAAACAGATTTTCAACCGGCTCGCAGTTAATCGTTACATCCCTACAATCCATTGCTGATTGAAAGCTGAAGAAATAAACGCTCCTCAGAAGATGTGAGATGTTCTGGAGGCTTGAGAAGATCATTCCTCCGCTGAGGAACAGTGAAAGTAAAGCTGCTGGAAACAAACGCTCCTCAAAAGATCCTGAGGATCAGATTTGAGACGCACTGATTGATGGAGAATCAAGTAAAGCAGAGCTGCTTCAGTCCAGTAAGTGCTCATCTGGAAATATTACAGTGCGTGAAGACACATGAAGCTGGACGTTTCTACAATTACACTAAAAGAGCTTTGACTGGATAAAAAAAACTCTTATCAACCAGAGACAGAAGGCATGGAGCAGATTGTGTGCGACAAGTTTAACAGCAAAGTTTTGATCATGTTGATCATTTAGAGCTATAGAAATGTGCGTATTAAATATGATAGCTTTATACAAAATGATCATTTCTGAGAGAACTATCCCTCTAAGTTAAGTAAACTATTAGTTATAATGGAAAATGTAATGTCACTAAGAGTTTCATTTTTATGACCGCGGGGAATTTGCTGCTTTAAAATAGATCTGGTTTGGCAGATTAGCAGTTTACCCAGACTACTTTATTAGTTTATTAAGCTTTGCTACAATATGTTTGATGGCTTAAGGACTAAAAACAGCATCACTTGTTTGATGAACAAAAGCTGGAATCCTTCACTCCTGAAGAGTCACCAAGAAAATGCTAATCTCTTCATTACGGATATATTTTGGTCAGATATGCGCCACTTTTCACATCAAAGGCTCTTTGGTCAATTGTAAAGCAAGCGTCTTCACACAGTAAAGGATTGTGGGATTGGATGCTGAGGGTTCACTCTGCTGGTCTTAAGGAGAACAACAATACATGGAAATGAACGGTACGGCTGAAAAGAGCGACTCTTCACTGAGACAAGAACACAATGTTCTCCTGCAAGGAAACGTGAGACTGTCTTTCCCTCCATGAGAACAAGCAAACAAAGACCCAGTGAATGATTCTGAGAGGATTCGAGTTCTTTCATGAGTCTCTCTCTATCAGGCTGTTCACGCTCACAGTGATTTACAGCAACACAATGTGCAAAAGTCTCTGATCTTCACAGAGTCGGCGATGCAACAATGTTGAACTTTATGCAAATACAGCAATAGACTCTGTTTTACATTGCAGAAATGAGTAAACATTTATTTATATAGCACCTTTCACAACAAAGTTACAAAGTGCTTTACAATAAAAAGATCAGTACAGTAACAAAATACAAAAAATACCATCAAAATTAAGAAAAAGCCATACGATAAAAATGAGTCGTAAGAAGAGACTTAAAAGAGGATACAGTAGGAGCCTGCCTAATATCCCCAGGCAGGGAGTTCCATAGCTTAGGCGCACGGATAGCAAAAGTGCGGTCACCTTTGGTAACAAATCGAGATTTTGGAACCATTAATAGGGCCCTACTGGAGGATCTTAAGCAGCGATCAGGCTCATAAGGAATTAATAAATCACAAATATAGGCAGGAGCCTGACCCTTCAAGGCCTTAGAAACAAGCAACAAAATCTTAAAATCAATTCTAAAACTCACAGGCAACCAGTGAAGAGCAGCAAGAATCGGTGTTATGTGGTCACTTTTCTAAGTACTTGTTAAAAGCCTAGCAGTGGCATTTTGAATCAGCTGCAATCTTTGGAGATTTCTCTTGCTAACACCAGAATAAAGTGCATTACAATAATCAAGACTGGAAGAAATAAAAGCGTGAATGACCCTTTCCAAATCTGCTAAAGAAAGGAATGACTTTATCTACGTTAGTTGCCTCAGTTGTGCAAAACAATACTGCACGACTTTAATCACCTGAACATCAAACGACAGTTCTGAGTGAAAAACTACACCTAAGTTGTGAGCCTCTTTTCAAACATTATTAGATAAGGCACCCAGACTAGAGGAGAGATTATTTACACTACCACTACTGGGGATGCATGGGGTAATTTATAAGCACTTCTGACTTGGAGTCATTCAACTACAGAACATTTTTCAACATCCAATTTTTGATTTCGACGAAGCATGACAAAATATGGGATGTATCAATAGTACCAGGCTTTACCGGGACATACAATTGCGTATCATCTGCATATCAGTGGAACTCAATGCCATAACTGCGCATAATTTGACCCAGGGGTAACATGTAGATAGTAAACAGAAGGGGACCTAAAATAGATCCCTGAGGGACCCCACAAAATAAAGGAGCACGAGAAGAGGAGGCATCTCCAAGCACTACAGAAAAAGACCTATTCGACAAATAAAAAAATAAACCAATCCAGAGCTACATCTCTGATACCAACATAAGTTGATATATAAGGAACACACAACCCTTCTACTGTATTTTCTACTGTAAACTGTCAATTTCTTGCAAATGCACTAATTAACAATCTTCTGAAATATATGACTTATGAAGCAACATAAAATACTGGAGTAAACTAATTATTCATTGTACAAATTAGGGGTCGACCGACATGTGTTTTTCAAGGCTGATGCCGATACCGATTATTACAGATCAAGTAGACCGATAACCAATATTTTGAACCGATATACATGTCTGGTGTAAAAATAAAAATTAATGTCAAAATTAAGAATAGCAAGAGCTCTGACAAAAACTGCCTTCCTTGGTGTTGGTTAAGTGTAGTACTCCCACAGTAAACTCTTTATTTTAAAGAGTTAAAATCTTAATTTTTTTGGCAAACAAAGGGTTTACCATTAAAATTAAAACATGGAAGAAATAGTGTATTGTGCGATTATTCTTTTAAACAAAAGTTGTAATAATTGTTGTAGTAGTCAGGGGTTAAAGCAAAAAAAAATATTTTGACTGCATTTTTCCTCAGCCAAACCTCATTCCACAGCCATAGTGGTCACACACCCACTTTAAGAGCAGTGTTTTTCTTCTTGTAACCAGGAGCGCTTGTCCTGAATGAATGAATGAATTCATTAATTAATGAATGATGCATTTATATCGCGCTTTATTGTGTATTGTTGTACACCCAAAGCGCTTTACAATCCTGTGGGGAGGTCTCTCCTCAACCACCACCAGTGGTGCGATTAAAAAAATTAAGGAGCACCTTCTGATCAATAATCAAAAATTCTGATAAAAAAAATTAGCCTTCCTAATATGAGGTGAAGTGATTTACAGGGGCATTTTCTTTTTACCTTTGCAATGGCATCATTTTCATCTGTCAAATTCAAAAATGTATGCTTTTAAGCTTTTTAAAATTTCTATTTAAAGAAGTAGAATAAGACAAATAAGTTACCAATCATATGAAATTAGTATTAATGAAAAATGTATTTGTACTACAGAGGTGGCACAGAAGAACACAAAAGTGGCATGTAGGTACAATTTCAGACGTTCAATGAGGCTCAGAAGTGGCATGAGTGGAATTAAAATTCATGTGGAGATTAATGTTTTAAATATAAAATTTTGAATACAGAAATATTAAATGATTTAAATAACTGCAATTATACCTAAAAATGAAACCGAAACCGCCAGCAGATGGCAGCAAGTCACTGATTTTATCACTGAATCATTCATTCAATTGATTCGTTTCAACGGCTGATTCATTCAGGAATGAAACAAGTGACTGTCTTTATGAATGGGTAATCATGAATCACTGACTCACTAGATTCGTTCAAAAACGCACTTTCATTCATGAATGAAACACCACTGTGTTTGCTTTTAGAGATGCGCAAGCGACTGAGCTGTTACTTTATTTGGAACTATTTTCGTTGATGAAATAGAGCAAAATCAGGCAGTACGTGTTTATTGAACTGTTGTATTAAATCAATATCACATTTGCACACTCCTTTAATAATTATTCAAATCTGTCACGATCTGTGGGCGCACAGAAAATGAGAGTTCTCAAGACTCAAAACCATGTGCAAATGATAAATTCCATCATCTGTCATCGCGTTATAAGCGCGGAACCTGCGGGAATGAGTAGAACTATTATTAATTGCCGCAATTCCGCACCGAAATTCAAGTTCTGCTCTGTGTTCTCTGCTAATAACCCAACTGTGAATGATGCGAGCGGCGTTATGTTGTCAAACTGCAGCCGTGGCGGGATGATTTTTGGTGTGCCGGCAGAACAACAACATGCACTACATGTTTCTTTTCCCCTTATTTTTTCTAATTGACGGAAATCCGTCGTAGCGACGGAAAACTTTCATCCCTGAGTAGTATTATGTATATCATACTGCACCACAGTAATATATTTCTGATCATTTCTTTAAGCTAACCCGAACTTTTATTTTGACGGGTTGCCATTAGGGACTTGTTTCTGTAGGTCTATGTAAATGATATGAAGATAGTTTTACTCCAATGAAACTGTCAAATGCTCATGAAGTGACTCTCTGTGGGAGTCAGAGCAGTTCTGGAGATGTTGTTCATGTATTTATGCCCTCATGTAGTGTGACGTCAGAAGCTGAAATCAGCGCGAGCGTAGCACACTTTGTATGTGTAGAAAACAACACCATGCGTCTGTGCCATTTACATACACAGAGACACGCAGAACATGCTGGATTCATATTTAAATAGTATTTTTGCGGTTTAATATTTACAGATACTAGTCAATATTACGACTCTATTTAAGTGTACTGACCTACTTTTGATTAATTCATCCAAACTTTGACAAATTCCATGACATTCTGTGTCATACAGTAAATTCCATTTATATGACTGGATTCCGTGATTCCATCAGCGTTTTCCGCATCGCGGAAATCATAGATAATATTGAGGTGTTTTGCAACTTCAGTGTAATGTTAGTGGATTGTGACTTATTGCAACTTAAGCAATGTCTGCTGCTGCCTTACCTTGGAGAGACAACTGAAGCAGCTCCAGTTAGCAAGTGCTTTTGGAGTGAGAGTGAATTCCGCTTTGATTGGTCAGACTCGTGACTCCAAACAAATCAGATGGGCGGTGGGCGGAGATTGCTTTAGGCCACAGAGTGGTGAGTTCTGACAGGCCGCATCAGAGCCAAATAGCGCATTTCAAAATTAAGTTATTTTATCGGCGAATCGGTTTTGAAAATGACAGATATTCATAAAAATGCTTAATATCGGCGCCGATAATCGGTCGACCCCTAGTACAGATGTTAGTTGGGATGCAAGTGACATGCAGAGTTTTTGAGATATGCATGGGTTTTTTTTCCTAACTGGTAGTGATGATCTGAAGTTTTGGCAATTGAAAAATAATATAATATTTTATTAATAATATTAAAATATTAATATGCTAAAATAATATAAAAATGTGTTTGGCTGAAATATCGAGACTGGTTTAATTTATCACCTGAGAACACGACGACACCCTGAACAGCATTTCGAATTCAGTTACCCAAATTTAGTTGCTAAAAATGTATTTTTGGCTAAATGAAAACTTTAATTTTTGGTTTTCAGTCTTTCAGTGAAAATAGCTTATTTCAGTGCATCACTAACAAAATTCTATCACATTTCCCACTTCAAATTAGTTCTTGTTTCTGTCTCTGTATTGTTTGTTTTGCTTGGATTATGTGTTTGTTTTATACATTATGTATTTGAAAAGCGACCTTGAGGTATATAAAACAAAGTATTATCAAAATTATAGCCCCATAAATTCAACCCAAACAGTTCGAGGAAGTTCTGATCCTCGGGCAGCATTTTCGTTCTCAGTAACATGTGAATGGAAACGACAGATGATGTTAGAGCTGTTTTTAACATGTCTCTCTCTACAGGAAATATTCTCTATAATTCTGAATCTAAACTTTGAAGTAAACTTCATGTCCTCATCTTCAGGTCAGACTGTAGCTCTACAGATGAAAGACACACACACAGTTTGTACGAAGCAGGGCAAGAACACCGTGAACATTCGCTGTATTGTCACCCGCCATGATCACAAACATCCATTAGAAAGACAGACAAAGTGCCGTGTTAAGCCTCACCGCTGACACAAAGGGAGTTTTAGCTAAATAAAGCAGCCGGATCATGTTTATCTATCCTCTTAAAGGTGAAGTGTATCATGGATGTTAAAAAACACCATCCTAGTTTAATCTACTGTGAGCCGACATAAATCAAAACTATAAATCCTTTGATATGTGCCACTCAAACTTCCTGTTGAATAAGGAAAATATACGGGATAAATTTTCACACAAAAGTATTGCAGTCACAAATAAAAAAAAATAATAAGCGTGAAACCAAAATTCAAAAACACAAGTAAAAATATATTGCACAATTTTTTAAATGAAAGCAACATTTTCAGAACAGCAAACAATGGTCACGGATCAAAAAACAATAAGCATAAATAAAAAATTTAATAACACATTTAAAAAAAAATAATAAGCATGAATCAAAAATGTAAACACACTTAAAATTTCCTTTCCTATTGAAATAATTGGTTTGGATTTGAACGGATCGGTCGAGTGAATGATTCACTTTATTCCTCACTGAATGAATCAGCTGTTTGAATGAATGATTTAATGACTCACTCACTCTAGATAGTAACTTGCTGCCACCTACTGGCTGTTTTACTTTCATATTGTTACTATATTCAAACTTTATGTATTTAAAACATGAATTAGGGGTCGACTGATTATCGGCACCGATATTAAGCATTTTTATGGTTATTGGTATCGTTCATTTTCAAAACTGATTTGCCGATACAATAATTTAAAAGCATTTAAAGAAAGTTTTTAATTTTGACATACATATATATATATATATATATATATATATATATACACACTAGACATATCTATTGGTTAAAAAAATCGGTTATCGGTCTACTTGATCTGTAATAATCGGTATCAGCATCGGCCCTGAAAAACACATATCGGGCGACCCCTAACACGAATATGATAGTGTTATGCAATTATATATGTAGCTATGTAAATAAACACAATAAGTACGCAAATAAATCACTGTGTATTTCAAATGCACCTGGCCTCTGTAACCGTCTCCTCTGTAATCGTTTTCATTAATCGCTGTATTGTTTTTTATTTCTCCTCTTTCCTATTACTTGTTTCACTTCTATATATATATTGATTGCTGCTGTTGTCCTCATTTGCAAGTCGCTTTGGATAAATGCGTCTGCTAAATGACTAAATAAATTAAAAAAATTAATCAGTACTGAAATCTAGCCTAGTCAATGCAAAAACATTACATTCATTCATAATTAATTTACCAATTTACTCATTTAACGGTTATGGATCGACAGGTAGGCGTACAGCAGTGACAGGCAGGCACATGTAACGGTGTCCTGTATGGAAAGTCTTACCCCAGCTAACGGTTGTCCATTTTCACCTGTACAATTCAACACTGAGCATCGGCAGCTAATGAGGCGCATTGGAGTGACATCAACGCCCCTCTTCGACTGATTGGCTAGAGGAGGAGCTCAATTAAGAACTAGTGGACCAATGATGATGCTTAAGCCCGCCCTGATTTACAGGAAACTCTAACCACAACATTTGGAAACAAGTGCAGAACACAGAAGAGCGAAGGGAAAAACAGCATAAGTATACAAAAAATTAGTAGAAAATGTCTGAGAGCACAAAAAAAACAATATAACCAAGGAAAACATGATTTTGTGTGCAAGTCGGATAGTTTAGCATTAATATTTCAGTTTTGTGCAATTAGATTTTAAAGGTGTTTAAAGTTTTGATTCATGCTTTTTTTTTAATTTTAATTTTTTATGCGTTATTACATTTTTGATTTACGCATATTATTTTTCAATCCATGACCATTGTTTGCTGGGAAAACTGATCCCATAAAAACACATCAACCCAAGAAAGAAAATTGCACTTGTTAAACAGTATTTAAAAAGCCCGACATGTCAACATCTCACGTTGTCTTTTAAAGAACAAACTTACACTATCAGTCAAGTTAGATTACATAATCACAACATATATATTTTTGGCTAAATGAAAACAAATGGTAACCCTATAAATCCCATTCAAGAAGTTCAAGGAAGTTCTGATCCTTGTGCATTTTCATTATTAGGAAATGTTGCACCAGATGTCTTTTAAAGAACGAACGTACATTATTAGTCGAGTCAGATCACAAAATCACACATGAAATCATTCTTCAGAGCAGAGGAAACTCCAGCAGCCTAAACTGACATCTGAGAATCTCCTACTCTGGGTTAAAGCGGTTACTCACCAGACAGACGTGGTGCTGGTCCTGGTCCTGGAAAGCATGCTGGAGCTGAGGGATCCAGGGACTGGAGTTCAGGGCCAGCATGCTTCGCTCCTCCTCAAAGAACGCCACCTAAAAAGAAAGAAAAGAACTCTGTTTTATGAGATATGTGGGTCAAAGACGAAAAAGGGTTTAAGCATAAAAACAGTAAGTGTAATACTGCTTTAAATTGTTGTTGTTTTCTCCCAAAAAAATTTAAAAGTTTTCTAACTTCTAAGAGTTTTTAATTTAATTTAATTTTTCTGAGCAAAAAATAAATATCATACATTTTCCCCTGATTTACAGAAGACACCCACTAAAATGTAATTCGGTGTAACAATCTTGTCAGGCACATTTACAACAAAAATCTATTTATTACATATTAAAAGACTAATTACTTTCACCCCAAATACTAAATAGTTGTAATTTAACGTGTTTAGCCCATTTGTCAGTAAGCATTTTTTTTACTCATTTAAAACACAATCAAATTTAATATGCTCTCTTATTCTTTTATATATTTTAATATGTACATGTCAGAATAAGCATGTTATTTGAATTTTTACAAAAATGTGTTACACTGAATGACAATGTAACATTATTTCAACCACATTTTGACATTTTATTCTCCAAAAACTTATTTGAAACCTTAAAAGTAGACCCTTTACTTACATTTAATGTGCTTTCTATGGACATAAAATCACTTGTAAATTTCTTTTGATGCGGACATCTTAACGTCTTTGACCCATGTACATGCAACAGTTACTAGTTAACTCAATTAGTAATTTAGTTGATGCTTTTATGCATTATGGTGAAAAATAGGGATGGCTCGATACCCCTTTTTCAGAACCGATACCGATCAGATACCAAAAATTCTGAGTATCTGCCGATACCGATATCGATCCAATACCAGCGCAGTTTTTTAAAATGTGTAGAATTTCTATACCTCAATGTGTAGGTCAATCATCACTCTTTTGTATGTTACACACAATCTACTAAATATAGACAAACAAAAAAATATAATCAAAATCTATGACAAAAAAACTAGGTTAATGGATAATTCAGTAGCAAAAGTTACTCTAGAAAAATCATGAGTGCACAATTTTATAAAATCCTAAACTTTTAGTGAAAAAAAATACATTATTTAGTGGGTAACAAATAAAAGTGAATAAGCGTAGGGCTAAATCTGGTAGGCCTACACATTGCTCTTTGTATTGTTGTAAAATACATTCATGAAAAACAAGTAATATATTTATATATAAATATATACTATAGTAGTCAACATTTGAAGTGGATCAAAATCTTTCATCAAAGTTGTCCTAAAACCAAAACAATACCCGTTCTTGTCTTTGGACAACTTTGATTAACTTTTTTAATCCACTTCAAATGTTGACTACTGTATAAATTAAAAGGCATTTCTTTTAAATGTATAGCAGAGTATTGAGGCAGCAACATATGATAGATAAGACGAACAAGAAAGGCTATTAATAATCTTTCATTGCGTAAAAGTATTATGATACTAAAGGCTACAAATACAGAGCGGCTCAAAGCAACACAGAGTCACAGTGCGCAGCATAGAGAAGTTCAAAGCACACAGAAGCGATATTGATGCGTAGTGCATTAAATATGTGCGTTCGTTTATTGAGCCTTTTCTTTTAACAGTTTTAAATTTCAGTTACTGTGCTCGTGACGAACAATTCATGGTGCTCTCTACTTCCAGTCTTGTGATCGAACCAGATATCCGGTAGAAATTTACTCGATTTAGAAATGGCACGAAACTCCAGCAAGATAAATTCCTTTTATGCAAAACCATTTATCTTTATTTACAGAACAAGTATAACATTAGGAACATTTAATCATCTTTGAGAGAGTTTCATTGTCTTGACTGTCATAACCGAACGTGATACACAGTTTGAATGCTGAATGGAGGATGGCAGAGAAGAGTTTACGTGAACTAAATATTCATCTGTACCTCACATTAAACTATGGAAAAGCTTCAGAACACTTGAAATATAGTGCGCAAAAACGTTATGGTGCTTTATAATGTTTTTGTGGCTTTTGTGGGGCTTAACAATAACACAGAATAGTATACGCACTATATCGGATTTGGATCGGTCTCGTCTGACCGATACCCCGATCCAGCAGAAAATGCCAGTATCGGAGCCGATACCGATACTGAATATCGGATCGGCGCACCCCTAGTGAAAATCATCTGGAAGTAACCTGAGGTTACATTTCTTGCTCAAGGACACTGGTGGCATTGAACACAGTTTGTGTTACCGGCCATCTGAAGCACGTTGCACACAAAAAACGGCAAGAACTAGCAGAAAGCCAGGAGTGTTGGATGTTACAGTCACATTAGTGATATCTTTAAGAAATTTTGCAGATTTATTGTCAATAGTGTAACGATACATGAAACACAGCTCATGCAGAAATCACTTTCAAACCAAGCAGCTTCCTGTTGGACCAATGCGAAATCTGCATGAGAACATCCCTTGCACCCCAGATTGCATGGATTCCTATTGAAATGGCTGGATTTCGCCTCACAAAAAAAAAATTGCCGAACAACAGTAAATGTTGTAAACCGTTACGCTACTTCCTGATCAAGGTGAACAAGTTTATATCAGTCCACTGCAAAACAGTGGTTTTACAAGGTACCTGGTGGATGCAGCAAACATTTCTAAACGCTTCCAGGAGAGTGGCATCCAATATAAAAAAAAAATTATCAGTTCTGCTTCAGATATTGGTTGTGTAAGATTTTTTTTTTAGTGCTTAGAAGTAAACTAGATCTTGCTTTTTGTCCTAACCAGGTGAACCGTGACAAGTTAACAAGTAAAATGAAATGCTGTGTGAAAAACTCGGCAAATCAAAGCATATTTAAAGCCATGATGAACCAGAAGTAGTGACATATCTTTTCATCCATATTGTGGAATGCATCCGAGTGAATGGATTATAGGTTGTTTATGGATGCTCAAATCGGTCAAACCGAGAAGCCACAAGGAGCTTGTGTCGTGTACGGAAATCTGTTGTTCATAAGGGGGGAAAAGGCAAGAAATTGACAGTAAAATGCAAGAAAACTTGTAAACCTGCGTCTGCGGTCGGAAAGAGCCGAGTCGGATAATGCTTGTGTGTGCAAATGGTTAATATAAGATATAATAATATATTAAGATATTAATAAAGAAATATATAAATAGATACAGGGCTGCCAACTCTCTCGCATTCAGCATGAGACAGTCTGAATTCACTCAATGCTAAATGCCACATATAGTCAAGATGTAAATAAGATATGTGACCCTGGAGCACAAAACCAGTCATAAGGGTCAATTTTTTTGAAATTGAGATTTATACCTCATCTGAAAGCTGATAAATAAACTTTCCACTGATGTATGGTTTGTTAGGATAGGACAATATTTGGCCGAGATACAACTATTTGAAAATCTGGAATCTGAGGGCGCAAAAAAAATCTAAATATTGAGAAAATCATCTTTAAAGTTGTCCAAATGAAGCCCTTAGCAATGCATATTACTAATCAAAAATTAAGTTTTGATATATTTACGGTAGGACATTTACAAAATATCTTCATGGAACATGATCTTTACTTAATATCCTAATGATTTTTGGCATAAAAGAAACATGTATAATTTTGACCCATACAATGTATTGTTGGCTATTGCTACAAATATCCCCCAGCGACTCAACACTGCTTTTGTGCTCCAGGGACACATATGTATATGTGCAGTTTAGAGAGCTTCATTGATTATAACGGAACATAGTGAGATTGAGATAAAGCGCTATTTGCTCGCTTTCTATGCTATAATCAGCTCAGAATTTGAATAAAAGTTGTGTTTTACATGCTGCTAACAGGACCAACGGCCACATATATGTGACATATATCCCGCATCCTTCATATAAATGCGGGATCCACTTTTGAGGTCTGTATTATATTATATTACATTATTTCTAGCCAATTTGACGCCCTAGGCGAAATCCCTATTGCCAAATATTTGGACAAATGTGCCACAAAAGTGCCACAAATACTGCCTAAACAAAATACTGATTTTGTGTACTTTATTTACTGTACCAATATTTCAAATTAGCTTTATTTAGCTTTATTGCATGGCAAAACAAAAGTGTTACCTTGCCAAAGCACTGACAGAGCCCACTGATTGAGCGCTCCAAACAACCGGCGTTGTTGAGTGCTCCAAATGCAAACTTTGCATGCAACAATCAGGCAGCAATTGACAGCGCTCTGATCTAGTGGCATACAGGCATCGTCAGATGGACAGTACTCTAGCCCAATAATGTTGGGGGATCCAGTGGGGGCGGCAGTCATATTTCAGGGTAACCATGCCACTCTTTATCACAACCCTGCTAAAAGTGCCAGTACGTGCGCTCGTTAGCGCCCCTTCAGCTGGTGGCACCCTAGGAGACCGCCTAGCTCGCCTATGCCTAGAAACGGCCCTGTATATTACTATTTAGTATTTACTATTGCATTATCCCCCAGGTTTCACAGACAAGGCTTAGCCCTAGTCTCAGAATAAAATGCACGTCTGGGCTGTTTTTAATTGAAAGAAACCTGCACTGATAGATCTTAAAATATGCTCAAGATGCTCACCAGTAATGTTTATTTTTTCTAAGGCACTTTTATAAAAGATAATTAAATGTCCTAATTGAACTGTGGTCTAATCCTGGTTTAACCTCAGCCCAGTCTGTGAAACCAGGCCTATAAAAAATGAGTGTTTAATAAAAACAATAACATTGGTAGTAGTAGTACCAAATTACATCATGTCGCATAGTGAATTTATTTCATATACACAACGCCGTTCAAAAGTTTGGGATCAGTAAGAAGTCTCTTCAAGGCTGCATTTATTTGATCAGAAATACAGAAAAAACTGTATGATCACATATTATTTACACAATTATTTAAATGTATTGATTCTCCCTGATTAATTGAAATGTTCCTTTCTAAGATAGCCTACCGCTTATATACACTCAGAAAGTCTTCCAGTTTTGTGGAAAAAAGCATCTGAGCACTGGATTTACAAAAATCATTTCAGATTTAAGAAGTTAAATACATAAATTTTTATTTGAATTATCACTCAGTAGGTTATTTAACCATGTATTTCTGTGTCTTTGGAAGGCTTTTGTCTTTCAAACACATTAAAATGCACAAATTCACAAACTTTGTTGTCATCTGAACCTCTTTCACCTATTTACTTCGATTTTAAAATACATATTTTAATAGGAAGTATCACATTTGCATGTTCACGGTTCTCTGACGTTGGTTATGGTCACATTTTAAACAAATAAAATATTTAATGTATATTACATTTTTATGATTTAAAAAAAATTCAGTTTTTTTTTTAATTGTAGAATTAATTTTATTTAAATTTATTTATTTGTTTATTTTGCATATGTTTACCCTTGTGAGTGTGTGTGTGTGTGTGTGTGTGCATGTTTATGTGGTTTACACAAATTTGTATAATAACATGGGTATGACACAGGTATTACAACGAGAAGGTGATTTATGAGGACATTTTCAGTGTCCCCGTAATTCAAAAGGCTTATAAATAATTCAGAATTAGTTTTTTTGAAAATCTAAAAATGCAGAAAGTCTCCTGTGAGGGGTAGGTTTAGGGGTAGGGTTGGTGTAGGGCAATAGAATATACGGTCTGTACAGTATAAAAACCATTACACCTATGGAGAGTCCCTACAAACCATAAAAACAAACCTGTGTGTGTGTGTGTGTGTGAGAGAGAGAGAGAGAGAGAGAGAGAGAGAGAGAGAGAGAGAGAGAGAGTGTGTGTGTGTGTGTGTGTGTGTGTGTGTGTGTGTGTGAGAGGGAGAGAGGGTTTTAATAAGCAGCTATTGCTTAATGAAGCCGCAAGCTTACTAAAACTATATTTGGGATTGTGACGAGAGGGGCGGGGCCGAGAGCCGTGGGAACGGAGCGAGGCCGGTGGAGTAATTGCTAATGCGCGACACCTGCACCACTCACCGGTCTCGAGTCTCACGGCGGAGC
>JADLZM010019215.1:201448-229326 GCA_018148995.1 Sinocyclocheilus maitianheensis | reverse complement strand
TTTTTACTCTCAAAGCAGTGATTGTCATTCACTTCCATTATATGAATGACAGACTGCAACTGTTTGAGTTAAAAATCTTCGTTTGTGTTCTGCTGAAGAAACAAAGTCACCTTGGATCTTGGATGCCCTGGGGGTAAGCAGATAAACATAACATTTTCATTTTTGGGTGAACTATCCCTTTAACGTGAAACACTATCATTTGAAAGAGTGGATTATAGAGGAGCTCATGCTACGTTTACTATAAAATGCAGTTAATTACATTTTTTATTGAATTAATTACATGATATGCTGATTGATATATGAAAATTAATCAGTTTTATCAATATTTTTCTGTGAAAATAACAAAATAAGGTAATTGAGTTACATTAGATTATATTGGGAGACACTGAATAGACCATAAACTTTGAACATAACAAAATTGGCTTTAGATATCAGTAAGATTTGTTTAATAGATTTTTAAAATTAATATATTATTTAACAATTTAAATATTTAATATTAAAAAATAATTAACTCTAATTTGTCTGTGCTATTTTTGAATCTTTGGATGAAACTTTGCATTTGGAAGTATTTTTTTTTTTTTTTTATTTATTTATTCATTTTAATCTATCGGTGCAAGAGCGTTTTGTTACACCTCTAGTAAAACATTTTGCGCTACAAACCAGCGATTTTATGAATATGATAATAAATTTAAATAATATGTGACCCTGCAGCACAAAAGCAGTGTTGAGTCGCTGGGGGATATTTGTAGCAATAGCCAACAATACATTGTATGGGTCACAATTATACATTTCTCTTTTATGTCAAAAATCATTAGGATATTAAGTAAAGATCATGTTCCATGAAGATATTTAGTAAATTTCCTACCATAAATATATCAAAACTTAATGTTTGATTAGTAATATGCATTGCTAAGAACTTAATTTGAACAACTTTAAAGATGATTTTCTCAATATTTAGATTTTTTTGCACCCTCAGATTCCAGATTTTCAAATATTGTCCGATCCTAACAAACCATACATCAATGGAAAGCTTATTTATTCAGCTTTCAGATAATGTATACATCTCAATTTTGAAAAAATGACCGTTGACATCAAAAACTAAAGATATAGGAAGTGTTTTCTCCTCCTTTTAAAGGTCGACAAGCCTATTTATTTCACTAACCTAAATCTGCAGGTTACTTGCATTTTATTATCCGCATTTGCTTTTTCTGCATGCTGCTCGTGATCCGGTCAAGCCACCGTTGTTTCTAGCGCTTTATACAATAAAGATTGTTTCAAAGCAACTGCACAGAAATAAAGAGGACTCAATGATGCAAACTTCATCAGATATGAGTCAGAATCAAAACCGAATCATTTTTTGCGCATGATAAACCCGTTGAAACTCAGAGAAGTCAGTTATTTCTAAATCTGACTGCTTGTCATATTAAATGTTTCCTCTATTGCACAAAATGTGAAAAAATAAACCAGGCTGTTAACTGGCATCATCGTGACCTCTCTATATAACTTTTATGTTTTTACAGATCCAGACATTTCAATTGTTGTATTAGTTTTTTTATTTTTTTACAATTATTATTACTTTTAGGGATGTAAAATATATATCGATGCCCATAATCATCTTTGCATTAGATTGATATATAATTTTTTTCCCCCTTTTAAATTTTTACTATATATTACAATAATTTGATGCCTGATTTCACGGAGCATATATGATTTAATGTCTGTTTTTAATAATAATGACGTAAAACAGTACTATTTCAATTGGAAACAATAAGCTGTGGCATTATCTGACTCCAACATCAGACTGATAATAATCATTTAAATGAAAGAAACCATAACGCTGATGATTGCTCATTCATATCCAGCTGCTTAGCTGTATATCACATTTTAGGATATTTGTGAACAGCGTGACTATATTCTATGAAATTATCACATTTCTGCTCGTTTTGAACGTTTATGAAAAACTTTCTAACAACAATCCATTAATACTAGACACACAAACACCATTAAGAGCAGCAGTGTAGTGATAATGTGCGTTTAATAGCCTGTTATTATCTGTCTCATGTCTGTAGATTGCCGTTAATGAAATAAACTGAACTTTGTCTTGAAATGGAGTCGTGCAGGAGTCTAACATCATGTGTATTGAATGAAATATCACTTATTTCTGAGTGTTGAGACTTACTTTGATTCTCTCCACGCTGGCTTCGAGTTTGAGCTGCTCAACAGCAGAGGCGGACAAAGTACTCAACTCCATTACTTGAGTGAAAGTACAGATACTGCTGGTCAAATATTACTCCATTACAAGTAAAAGTTGTAAAGACAGATTTTTACTTAAGTAAAAGTACAGAAGTACTTGCTTTTAAAAGTACTTAAGTACCAAAAGTCAATTTCATTTTTATGTCAATGCACTGTTTTATTGTTGTATGTAATACTTGCAATACTTCTGAAGCAACTTGGAATACATTACACCTGCTGAATACACTGACTAGCTTGTAGTATCTTTGGAATAAAGAGCGTTTAGAATGTTAAAAACCTATGGGGGAAAATTAACACCCCTACCCAGAATTGTTGTAAATAAATATCACATTTGCAACTGCTCAGTGTTCAAAAAATGCAGGGAAATCTCTTCATGTAGCCCCACAAGAGTGATTACTGATAAACTGTCTGAAAAAAAGAAAGTCACGTTATGGCACGTTTTTCAGTGGGTGGAGCATATATGAATATTCATGAGTTTCTCGGACATGCGCGTGGAACCAGGTGGAACTGAGAATTTCAGTTATTTTTTTATTTTTATTTTTTTTATTGCATATGAACATATATAACAATAAGAGAAATACAACTTTGCATATAAATGCCATCAGTACATAAGATTACAAGTAAAATAAAAAATTAGCCAGAGGAAGAAGAAAACATTAAATAAATAAAACTAAAATAATGAAGACGGTATAGTTTACTTGTCTATTTCAAATTTGCAGATAATGTTAGAAGCCCTGAGAGCTATTTTTGTTTTACATTTATATACCATATTACAGTATTGTTTAAATTCGTTGATCAAATAAAAACAATTTTGGTTTACTGACCACTTCATTTTGTGTATATGAAACTTCCCCATTACAACCAGTAATTGAATAATATACGCTTGATCCTTTTCTATCCCATAATCATCAACGTATATCTTTAGATCAGACCCACCCAGTTTAACAGATGTATTAAGTTCTCTTGCAAATGAAATTCTCAACATCAACACAAAATATCTTTGTATAGATGCAATGAAAAAAGAAATGAAAAATTGTTTTTTTTCCATTACTACAAAATACACAGGATTAGTCAATATTCCATTTAAAACTATATTTTATACGAAACTTCCTTTACTTTGCTATTAACAAAGAATTGATCAACCATTCTCCAAGCCTTACGCCAATTTAAGTCTCCAAATATTGATGACCAGAAAAATCTAGCTGGAGGATATGTGACATAATTTGCTAAATTTCTAATGTATTTATTTGGTATGTTGTTTTTTTAAAATATTAATTTCTCCAATAAAAATTGAATTAGTTGTATAATCCAGATTAGGGTTTTCATTACATTCATTTTTAGGAAGATCCATTACAGTGGCATATTCTCCGGGTCTAATTGGGATTTTAAATTAGTCAAGAAACTTTGTGTATGATAATAAAACGCCATCACTATTCATCAACTGACTTGCCAATAAAATATTATTTTCAAACCATATATTAAAAAAAAAAAAAAAAAAGAAGTGATTTATGTTTATATAAAATATCTACGTTATTCCAGATATAATATCTTCTATGGGAAAAGTTATGTTTATAGGCCAATGTCCAAGCAACTGAGAATTTCAGTTCAGGCTCCTTGTATCTCAGCAGGTTTAATGGAATACAAGTAAACATTTACAGCGTTGCACAAACCTGTGCCTAAACTACATTTGTTCATCATTTTGTAACAGTTTATAATGTTTTTATTAGTCTGCACGTTTTGTGCAGTCGTCACTGACTTAACCTAGCACACTTAATCTAGTTGCATAAATTACTTTGATTTCAGTTTGTTGTGCTGTAGTTTGCAATGCTTTAAATCTGTGTCTGTTGTTAGTTGTTATCATTTGAGTACAACAGCTGAAATAAACTTGTATTTGTGGACTAATCGTTTTTCCATCTATGCTGGTGATTGTTCTTAAACTGTTAGGCTTAGGCTATATTTACAAAATTAATAGGAATCTAAGACCACACACACACACACACACAAGCATGAAAGTGTTCCTGTAATTAGTACAATTTTGGATTAAACAAAATTGTATGGACAAAAGTTTAAAAGTAGCCTAGATTTGGTACACTGTAAATGAGAAAACAAATACTTCACTGCATTTTACGGAATGGAATGAGCAATTTCATGTTAAAAAATAATTGTATTAACAAATGTTCATAAGTGTGCTTATGCAATACTGTTCTAAGGATTTGTATCAGTAAGGTTCTTTGTTCATGTCACCAACTGCATCATATATTAAACCAAATCAACAAAATATTAAAAAAACATTAATATTGTGGAATAATTTTACAATTTAAAATAAAGTTTTTCCCCCCTGCGATGTCAGATCTCAACTTCTCCTCTTCAGTGTCACATGATCTTCAGAGATCATTCTAATATGCTGATTTGCTGCACAATAAACATTTCTGATTATTATCACAGTTGAAAACGGTTGTACTGCTTAATAAAGTGTGGAAACTATTATACAGCGACAGGATTCCTTGATGAATGGAAAGTTCAGAAGAACAGCATTTATTTGAAATTAAATTAATGCATCCTTGAAGAACAAAAGTATAAATTCCTTTAAAAAAAATAAATAATAATAATAATAATATAGTAATCCCAAACTTTTGAATGGTAATGTCATGTATCAAATGCCAGAATCAAGTTAAATGTCTTTAGCTTTATTATGTCATATTTTTATACAGCAGATTCTACAAGAATGTTAACATCACACTCTCTCGTCTCCTATGTTGTCTTGTTTTGGTGCATAAATCTTTTTAGTTTGTAACAAGGATTCAATAGTGATTCATGCTCAAAATTCAGGAAAACTTTACTTCGCATCCTCCATGAATATCATTTTCTTGGATTTTGAGTGTGAATCACTATTGAATTCATATTTTTAAAAACAAAATGTCACTGTCTCACTTAATATCAATGACCACACATTTTACCAACATCTTATCAAAACCTAATCAAGGCCACAATCCAATCTTTATTCCACTTTATTTTTTGTAATTAGAGGCCCTTTTTATTTATGCATGCATGTTGTATGTACTGTATATATATATTAGGGATGCACGATATTGGATTTTTGCCGATATACCGATATTTTTCAACACTTTTTGGCCGACACAATATATATATCCTTTTGTTTCTCCTGTGTGGAAACTGTAAGCAAATTATTTTTAATTTTGGTTCGTTTTTAACAAGAACTTTATAATGATAGTACATTGGAGCTTTGAAAATAACTATAAATAAACCATATCAATCGCTGCATTTTTTTTTCTCAGAAAGATGCAGTAGTAACCTTAACATTTTATTTTAAGATTTAACATTTGTAGATGGTCTAAAGCAAAAGAGTTGTAAAAATTCTGAAAATATTTTAGAGCTCATAATTTGTTTAAAAAAAAAAAAATAACATATTACACATTAATGAATAAATCAGTATATATAAAACTATTTAACAGTGTCATGTTTGTGAATTTTTTTATTCATGTAAGCTATAGCTTCTGACCTTTAAATCAAAACATACTCATGATTTTATGACAATTAAAAAAAGTAGGCCAACAGCGCCCCCTAGCCAATTTAAACTCCTCCTAATGTCAATTGGCTATTAGGACCCGGGGGAGGCTGCCGCTGCACGTGCAGTTTTACAGTTACTGTTTACTCTATCACAGATACCAAATGCATCATTCTGTACTAGTGATGGGAAGTTCTAGAGTCATTTCGTTCATTTTAGCAAAATATAATTAAAATGTTACGCGTTACTTCCCTAATACGTCTACTACTTATGCAAACGTTGATCGCACTACAAACAATACAAAACCGCTATAAGAAACAGAAACGATTAATTCATCGTTTACCTGGGTCTTCAGTCTAGGATTAGCTCACCTCACCTCTTATCTGACAAGTCTTCGAGTTTGGGCTTATGGGGCAGTCACGTGATGAATGGACGACTCAAACCCGAAGACTCGAGAGATGAACTAATCAATTCTCTTTCCGGCTCAGACTGCATTGGTTAAACTTATGGGGCCGTCACGTGATGAACGAATGACTCGGAAAAACCCGAAGACTCAAACCAGGTGAACTACTTGACTAATTCCAGTACAAAACCTATAGGATGTTGCGCATGCGCGACTGAACTAATCACTCCCCGAGACGATCCGTTCTTCTGCTTTATGCCACAGGGAAAGAGGCGGAGATGATATTCACGTCGTTTCGGTTCATGGAGCCTGCCCTTTCCAGTCATTACAAGGTGGTGGTAGAAAAAGTTTAACTAACATATCATACCGCGTGGGAATGTTATACACTAACACGCACGCTTTCACCAACGTTCGCAAAAGACAGGGGAATCGGTGGAAGCTTTTGTGAGAGGGCTGTATGAGCACAGATTTGTGACAGACTGGTTATTAAATTTTTTTTTTAAAACAGCTGCCCGTGGAGTGTCAAGTGTCAGTAACCTTTAAGATTGACACGGGGGCCGACATTACTATTATGTCCAGTGATGCTTATCAAGGTCTCCCACAGCGACCTTCTTTAATCAAAACAGCAATACAGCTTCACAGTCCTGGTGGCAATGTGAAAACAATGGGGAAAATGTATTGCGGAGACTGAAAGAAACACAGTTTGCCACCAGTTTTGGATATACGCATGTAGTCGATGGACAATATTCAAACAACCTTCTTAGTAGAACTAATTCCAGTACAAAACCTATAGGATGTTGCCTTGAAAATGTGCTATGGGACTGGTAGCTAGAGCAGACTACATTAGTGCAAAAGTGTTTGGGGAAATTGGTTGCCTGAACTGCAAACCTATAAAAATTGAACTGAAGCCTGACACACAACCTTACAGTTTAGCTACACCACGCAGCGTGCCTTTTCCATTAATGCATAAAGTTGATGAGGAGCTACAAAGGATGCAGTCCATGAAGATCATACGTGAAGTTACACAGCCCACTGACTGGTGTGCTCCTATGGTCCCAGTAGCCAAGAAAAATGGGAAAGTCAGAATACGTGTAGACTTAAAACACCTCAACAAAGCAGTGAAGAGAGAAATTTATGCTGCCTACTCTGGAGGATGTCGCTGTAAAGCTGGCAGGAGCTATAGTCTTCAACTCTTGATACATTGTCAGGATTCTGGCAAATTCCACTGGATCACAGCAGTTTGTTGCTTACGGCATTCATCACGCCAAGAGGCAGATTTTGTTTACCGAGGCTCCCTTTTGGGATCACTAGGCTACTAGAGGGACATGAGGGCTGCGTGGTAGTCATGGACGACATTCTTGTGTATGGTAGGGATCAGGAGACACACGATAAAAATGTGAAAGCAATCACAGACTTACCACACCCCAAAGACATTACTCAACTCCGACAAGATTCTTTATTTGCCACATACATGGTTATATAGAGTACCGGTGCATCTCAATAAATTAGAATGTCATGGAAAAGTTCATTTATTTCAGTAATTCAACTCAAATTGTGAAACTTGTGTATTAAATAAATTCAATGCACACAGACTGAAGTAGTTTAAGTCTATGGTTCTTTTAATTGTGATGATTTTGGCTCACATTTAACAAAAACCCACCAATTCACTCTCTCAACAAATTAGAATACTTCATAAAACCAATAAAAAAAAAAAATTTTTAGTGAATTGTTGGACTTCTGGAAAGTATGTAAATTTACAGTACATGTACTCAATACTTGGTAGGGGCTCCTTTTGCTTTAATTACTGCCTCAATTCGGCGTGGCATGGAGGTGATCAGTTTGTGGCACTGCTGAGGGGGTATGGAAGCCCAGGTTTCTTTGACAGTGGCCTTCAGCTCATCTGCATGTTTTGGTCTCTTGTTTCTCATTTTCCTCTTGACAATCATCTGAAAAGAGGACTTTGGACCACTGGGCAACAGTCCAGTTCTTCTTCTCCTTAGCCCAGGTAAGACGCCTCTGACGTTGTCTGTGGTTCAGGAGTGGCTTAACAAGAGGAATACGACAACTGTAGCCAAATTCCTTGACACGTCTGTGTGTGGTGGCTCTTGATGCCTTGACCCCAGCCTCAGTCCATTCCTTGTGAAGTTCACTCAAATTCTTGAATCGATTGTGCTTGACAATCCTCATAAGGCTGCGGTTCTCTCGGTTGGTTGTGCATCTTTTTTTCCACACCGTTTCCTTCCACTCAACTTTCTGTTAACATGCTTGGATACAGCACTCTGTGAACAGCCAGCTTCTTTGGCAATGAATGTTTGTGGCTTACCCTCCTTGTGAAGGGTGTCAATGATTGTCTTCTGGACAACTGTCAGATCAGCAGTCTTCCCCATGATTGTGTAGCCTAGTGAACCAAACTGAGAGACCGTTTTGAAGGCTCAGGAAACCTTTGCAGGTGTTTTGAGTTGATTAGCTGATTGGCATGTCACCATATTCTAATTTGCTGAGATAGTGAATTGGTGGGTTTTTGTTAAATGTGAGCCAAAAATCATCACAATTAAAAGAACCAAAGACTTAAACTACTTCAGTCTGTGTGCATTGCATTTATTTAATACACGAGTTTCACAATTTGAGTTGAATTACTGAAATAAATGAACTTTTCCACGAAATTCTAATTTATTGAGATGCACCTGTATATATGACCAGCAGTGAAATGCAAGTCAGGTCCACTCCATGGACAGTGTAATTATTAAAGAATACAAACACAAGAAAATAAATATAGGTATGGAAAAAGTAAGAAAAAAATAATAATAATAAAATGCAAGTACTAGGTATGGTAAATTACCTTGGAATGTTCCTGCCTGGCTTGCCCACAGTGTTACACCCACTCAATGAACTCCTCAAGAAAAATTCTACATGGCTGTGGGACACACAACAGCAGCAGGCCTTCAATACCATAAAGATAATGCTGTCTTCAGCTCCAGTTTTAACCTTCTATGACGTGACAAAACCAACCATCGTGTCCGCTGATGCCAGCAGCTTCGGACGTGGTGCCACTTTGCTACAAACTCACGGTGACAAGACTCTTTCTGTAGCTTTCCGCTCCAGAACCCTCTCAACTGCTGAGTTGAAGTACTCTCAAATGGAGAAAGAATGCCTGGCTGCAGTTTGGGCTTGTGAGCGTTTCGCCTGTTATTTGTTAGGTCTTAGTGAGATTACACTGCAAACGGACCACAAGCCCCTGGTTCCCTTTATTAACACTTTTGATCTGGACAAAACACCACTGCGCTGTCAACGTCTGCTGATGTGCCTGATGCGCTTCAGCGTTAAAGCAATACATGTCCCAGGCAAGTTCCTGGTTGTAGCCGATAGGTTGTCCCGCAACCCCCTTGCAGGGCCAGAGACGGAAGAGGATGTGCAAGCTTATGTTGAGGCTGTGATCCAGATAATAAAGTGTTGTTCATGGAATGATCTGGATTACATCTTTGTTTAGGAAATGGTATTTACGTTAATGTTTATGTCGGTGTATGCGACCCGGGAACTGGGGTTGGGGGATTTGAGTTATAATAGTTTGCACACGAGACGGAGTTGAGCAGTTGTTCTCAAAACCTCAAGAGTATGCAGACATCGTGTGAGTGCCTATGTGACAATTTTATAAAATTATTGGATTGGATTTGGGCGTCCGCCATGACACTCGCTGTGAGAAATACCGCAAGCAGAATGATACAAACGATGAAGTGGTTGGAGATCAGATGTCACTGAATATAACACTCCTCTCAGCCAATCAGACTCGAGGATCAGAAAGAACTGCTGTATAATATATATATGTGTGTGTGTGTATATTTTGTTTTGCTGTATGTAATCAGAGATCATGCAAATGTGTTAATTTTGTTTTGCTGTATGTAATCAGAGAACATGCAAATGTGTTATAATAATAATAATACCTTTTATTTATAATGTAATTTTCTTAAACCCAAAGTGCTACAGTAAAACAGACACACAAAAATACAAAAATTAATTAAACAACCTTAAATAAATGGATCTTAACTTTTTAAAGTGATCCAGGGTTGGTGCATTTCTGATGTTAAAAGGAAGTGGATTCCATAAGGCACTTTGAAAGAAAAAGCTCTTTCCCACATAGTCTTAATGGGGTGGTTCATTGCGATTTCACTTTTTTAACATTAGTTAGTGTGTAATGTTGCTGTTTGAACAAACAATATCTGCAGTTACGAAGCTGAAAGTTCAATGCAAACGCAGATATCGTCTTTTAAAATTCTGGCAGTTTAATGCCTACAAAAATGGGTGGTAGGGACTACAACGAGTTACTTCCCACCTATCTCTCAAATGGACCACTGACACTCCTAATTGAGATTGTAGATAGAGTGTCAATGGTCCATTTGAGAGATAGGTGGCAGTAATGCACTTATAAGTCTGCGATTCACCGTAAAGCAAGACGACGACGCGTCGGCTGTCGAGGACGCGCTCAGGACCGTTCAGACATTGCAGTGCATCAGAGGTAAAAAAACAATATAAATACGGTTCAGTTTCTTGCAGACCGATCGTTTCGTGTGTTTACACATCAATGTATAGTGTAGTCACGAGCCGCAGGGTTTCATTTGGTTTTGTTTGTGTATGTTTTTTTTTTACTCTCAAAGACTTGATTCCCATCCACTTCCATTATAAGACTGACAGACTGCAACAGTTTGAGTTAAAAATCTTTGTTTGTGTTCTACTGGAGAAACAAAGTCACCTACATCTTTGATGCCCTGGAGGTAAGCAGATAAAGATCACATTTTCATTTTTGGGTGAACTATCCCTTTAACACATCCCTGCACCCCATAAACACAATCAATCCTAGAAAAAAAAAAAAACAGTGAACCACCCCTTTAAGTTTGCATGAAGGCTGATGAAGTAAAAGAGAACTGGCAGAGCGGAGAGAGAGAGGAGGAGTATATGAAATCATAAGAGAGGAAAGAAATTCTGGTGCAGTCTCATGTAGTGCTTTGTATGTTAAAATTAGAAATTTAAATTCAATCCTAGCATTAATAGGAAGCCAGTGTAACTGTGAAAGCACAGGTGTAATGTGTTCCCATGGAGAAGTATAAGTACAGAGCAGCAGAATTTTGAATGTACTGCAGCCTGTTAAGAGATTTAGCTAGAAGGCCAGAAACAGGGCATTACAATACTCTAATCTAAATGTAATGAAGGCATGTATAAGCCTTTCTGCATCAGCAAAAGAAAAGATATAAGCCGTGCAATGTTCTTGAGATGGTAAAAGGCCATTTTAGAAAGGTTTTATATGTGCTTCAAATGTTAGCGGAGGATCAAAAATGACACCAAGATTCCTCACCTGTGAGGATGGATATACTCTGCTGGAATCAACAGGCAAACTGATGCCATCGGCCTTACGAGTGGCAGCCACTGTACCGATTAACATCAGCTCTGTTTTAGAGTGATTCAGTTTCAAGAAGTTACACTGTATCCAGATTATGATTTCTTCAAGACACTTACTCAGTGTAGATAATATGCAGTGAACCTCAGAGCTAGTCATGATGTAAATCTGGGTATCATGTGCATAGCAGTGGTACCCAAAACCATACTCCCTGATAATCTGCCCAAGTGAAAGCATATATAGCAGGGGTTCTCAATGCTGTCCCTCTAGTTTAGCTCCAACCTTAATTAAACCCACCTGAACAAGCTAATCAAGGTCTTCAGGATTAATTGACAGTTACTGGCAGGTGAGTTTGATCAAGGTTGAAGGTAAACTCTACAGGAAAGTGGACCTCGAGGGCCAGAGTTGAAAACCCCTGATATACACGCTTAACAAAATTGGGCCCAAAATACTGAACCCTGAGGAACTCCCTGTCGAACAGGCATGGTATCAGATCTATAAGTTCCCATGCTAACAAAATGGGCACGATTGGTTAAGTAAGATTGAAACCAAGCAAGAACCATTCCAGAGAGACCCAGCCAACTAGACTGAAAACAATTTTTTTATCTAATAAAAACTTGTTTTTATAGTATATTAATTTCTTACATTTCAGGAGAACAAAAACTCTCTCAGTTCAGTGACAATGACATTTAAAAATCAAAAGAGACTCAAACAGCTGTGCTGATTTTGTATCAAACCTTTATTTTGTAATTGTGGTAGAAATGTCTTCTACAGTTGCCAGATTTCAATAAATAACTTTTAGCATGTGACATGAGTCATGCCATTTACCCAGAAACCCCATGATCCCGAACACCCTCCCTCCCGCTCATCGCCCCTCACAGAACTGCCTGAGAACAGCAGCATCGAGCCTCAAACCAGGCTGACTGAATCTCCACCAGAGTGAAGAAAAAATAAGACAACAAACACAACTCTCTAACGCTTCCCTCAAGTCTTTCCCGAAGAGATTTGAGGCTTTACGTTCATCCGTCTCGTACAAAATGTCCGTCGTGTTCAATATGTACACCTAGAGAGGCGAGGGAGTCAACGCGACTGAAAACAGAGTCCAGACAATCTACAACTCGTCCTTGTCGCCCTGATCATCGCCCTGATCGTCACCCTCCTCTGGTGGCGGGCCACCCGCGCTGCCATACAGCTTGCTGACGATGGGCTGCACGATTTCCTCCAGCTCCTTCTTCTTGGCCTGGAAGTCCTCAAGATCTGCCTCCTGGTGAGACTCCAGCCACTCAATCTTCTCCCCGACCGCCTTCTCGATGGCCTCCTTGTCTTCGGGCGACAGCTTGCCACCCAGCTTCTCTTTGTCCCCGATCTGGTTCTTCAGGGAGTAGGCATAGCTCTCCAGCTCGTTGCGTGCATCGATGCGCTCCTTCAGCTTCTTGTCCTCGTCGGCGAAGCGCTCGGCCTCATTCACCATGCGCTCGATGTCCTCGGGTGTCAGCCGGTTCTGGTCATTGGTGATGGTGATCTTGTTCTTGTTGCCTGTGCCCTTGTCCTCGGCGGTGACGCGCAGAATGCCGTTGACGTCGATCTCGAAGGTGACCTCGATCTGAGGGACGCCGCGGGGAGCCGGAGGGATGCCGGTCAGGTCAAAGGTGCCCAGGAGGTGGTTATCTTTGGTCAGCGGACGCTCACCTGAATGATTAAATTAAAAAATTTTTTTTTATTAAAATAAAAAAAAAAAAGGAACAAAATAGGGCCGTAAATGTGAATGCATATTTGTCATTTAACATGATCATGGCTATCTTCAAGTGAGAAACAGCTTCATTTATTTTTCATATTTTGCTACATTTTCACAGTTTTAAACATCTTTAATTTTTCCATGCCAAATAAAACATTTGAATCTAAAAAAAATATATAACATTTTAACTTAAAATAACTAGTCTAATGATGTAGTTTTATTTAAATAGAAAATCGAAACATTTGGCTTACAATTAATTTTAAAAAAGGCCTTAAAATAGAGAAATATGAAGAAAAGAAGCTTTTGAAAGGTTATCTTCAAATCTAAAACTCTTTCATATAAACTGACATTTATGACCACAATTGTATTCAGTTAATGTAATTCAGTAAGATGTTTGGAATCTGAAAGTGTCACTCACCTTCATAAACTTTGATGGTCACGGCTGGCTGGTTGTCAGAAGCGGTGGAGAAGATCTGGGATTTTTTGGTGGGCACAACGGTGTTCCTGGGAATGAGTTTTGTCATCACTCCTCCGACCGTCTCAATGCCCAGGGTCAAAGGGCAAACGTCCAGAAGCACCAGGTCTCCTGTTCAACACATTTCGGTCATTAATCATCTCGCAAGAGACTGGGTGTGATTATACAGTTTGTAGAGGGACTCACCGGTATCCTCTTCTCCTGACAGAACTCCAGCTTGGACGGCAGCTCCGTAAGCCACAGCCTCGTCTGGGTTGATTCCTCTGGACGGCTCCTTGCCGTTGAAGAGCTCCTTCACCAGCTGCTGGATCTTGGGAATACGAGTGGAGCCACCGACCAGGACGATCTCGTCAATGTCAGACTTCTTCAGGTCAGAGTCTTCCATAACCTTCTGCACTGGTTTCATGGTGGAGCGGAACAAGTCCTATGTGGAGAAAAGCAAAAAACATGGGTTGTTTTCCATGCATTTAACGGATACAGGCACAATCACGGTTCTCCTTCTAGGGAACTCAACACAATGGAGAATGCAGCCTGTATGACTGGTGTCTGAAGCACGTGTGAAACAACGCCAATCTATTGGCCCATGACGTCATAGGCAGGGTGCCCGAAAGTATAAAAGGGCACCTGCTGAATACATCATCCTCTTTGCTGTCTTCAAGAGCAGTCTGTTTGAAGTGCGTGTGAGAGACCAAGGCAGGTGAGCGGTGTGGAAAGTGTGTGCCTCCATTCCAGAGGTTTCTGGCACTTGAGAACATGCACTATCTGTCGGTCTTGTGTCTTGGTCTGGCTTGTGCGTTCAGTGCTCAAGGGCTCTGAATGCGCGCTCATTGCGAGTGTTTTCCAATGAGAATCTCCATTCGCATTTGTCCCTCTTCTCGAGAGATTAGTGACAAGCGTTTGTGTCTCGCAATTCGGGTACCGCTGTTGCCGAGGCACGGCGAAGACACGGCTCGCGGGATTCACAGGTTTAAGATGCTCTTTTTGGGTTATCGGAACCCGCGGATAGCACGCGAGTCGAGCAGCTCTGGAATATGGTGGTCTGGGGGCAGCTATGTTCTAGCCTGGCTTCTTAACTAGGTTGTGTTCCCCTTGGCACAAGTTCTTTGTTTAGGAACCTGCTATTTGAGATAGCTGTGTTCCAGCTCGGAGACTGCTCCCCTTTTTAGGGTTTTTAAATAGTGGTCTCTGTGAGCCCCTTGCATGGACTGTGCTGTCTCTCCTTCAGGGTTTTAAGTAGATGACCCACTTCCGTCGTCTGGGCTATCTTCAGCCTTACCCAAGTGAACTGCTATTCGAGGATAGCCGTGTCCAGCCCTCTAGTGTTATGGCCACAGCTTACATCAGGCTTTGATCTTGTGTTCACTCTTAGCGAATCATTTACTGATGGCCCGGATCTCCCTCTTGTGAGCTCCTGGTCAATAAGGTGCTTCGCTAGCCTACTGTGGGACTGACACGGATTGGGGACTTCCTTAGCATTTTAACCACCCTCAGATAGCTATATTATCTCCCCTGCTAGGGTTGTAAGTAGATAGCCCACTCTCTGTGGTCTGGGCAGCTCTGCAGGAAGGCCATCTAGGCTAGCTGTGTATTGTCTACTGTGGGACCGACACGGATTGGGGACCTCCTTAATATAGCCATCTAAGGGTGGTTATATTCCAGCCATTGTTTTGGCAGGACGGGCTTACTTGAATACAGCTATCTGTGGCTAGCTGTGTTCTACTGCAATTGCGGCGAGCCCCCTCATGGAGTGGTCCCCTTTCTTAGAGCCTAGCTATCGGAGGATAGCTATGTGTTAGCTCAGTGATTGCTCTCCTGCTTAGGGTCTTTAAGTAGCGGTCTTTTGCGCCGTACCTATACAGTGTTGACTCCCCTCTTTGAGTCATACGTAGACAGCCCAATCTTGTGGTCTGGGTAATTTTCAGTTGGTCCCACTTCTAGTAGCCCTTTCTAGGTACATAGCTATCTGAGGATATCTATGTGCTAGCTCAGTGACTGCTCACCTTCTTAGGGTCTTTAAGTAGTGGTCTCTTTGAGCCCTTGCCTAGACAGTGCTATCTACCCTGTTAGGGTAGTAAGTAGATAGCCCACTCTTTGTGGTCTGAGCAGCTCTGTAGAAAGGCTATCTAGGCTCTGATGTGGATTGAGGACTTCCTTAATATAGCCATCTGAGGGTGGTTATATTCCAGCCATTGGTATGGCGGGACGGGCTTACCCGAGTACAGCTATCTGACCCTAGCTGTGTTCTACTGTGGTTGCGGTAAGCCCTCTAATGGAATGGTCTCCTTTCCTTGAGCCTAGCTATCTGTGGATAGCTATGCGCTAGCTCAGTGATTGCTCCCCTGCTTAGGGTTTTTTGTAGCATTCTTTTGAGCTATTACCTAGACAGTGCCGTCTCCCCTCTTTGGGTTGTAAGTAGAAAGCCCACTCTTGTAGTGTGGGTAGTTTCAGTCTGGTAGCCCTTCCTGGGTACATAGTGATCTGAGGATAGCTATGTGCTAGCTCAGTGATTGCTCCCCTGCTTAGGGTTTTTTGTAGCAGTCTCTTGAGCCCTTACCTAGACAGTGCCATCTCCCCTGCTAGGGTATTAAGTAGATATCCCACTCTCTGTGGTCTGGGCAGCTCTGTAGGAAGGCTATCTCGGTTATGTTATTCTGGTACACAAGCCTTCATAAGACCTTAGGGACATGGCTATCTGAGGATAGCCGTGTTCTAGCTTAGCAGCTACTCTCTTTACCTGCGATTTATGAAGCGATCTCTAGCTCCTCTAGAGGCTTCCTAGTTAGCCTCTTCAGTGGTCTTGTGTATCCAGGCTAGTTCTGCTCACATAGCATAACTATCTGAGGATAGCTGTGCTCTTAACTTGGGTGGGATGTTCCCCTTGATCTATTTGGGTTCCCTTGTTTCTGCCAAGTTGCGTGAGCGGCCCATGGCATGTCCATGGCCCCTGAGGATGGATATACTCTGCTGGAATCAACAGGCAAACTGATGCCATCGGCCTTACGAGTGGCAGCCACTGTACCGATTAACATCAGCTCTGTTTTAGAGTGATTCAGTTTCAAGAAGTTACACTGTATCCAGATTATGATTTCTTCAAGACACTTACTCAGTGTAGATAATATGCAGTGAACCTCAGAGCTAGTCATGATGTAAATCTGGGTATCATGTGCATAGCAGTGGTACCCAAAACCATACTCCCTGATAATCTGCCCAAGTGAAAGCATATATAGCAGGGGTTCTCAATGCTGTCCCTCTAGTTTAGCTCCAACCTTAATTAAACCCACCTGAACAAGCTAATCAAGGTCTTCAGGATTAATTGACAGTTACTGGCAGGTGAGTTTGATCAAGGTTGAAGGTAAACTCTACAGGAAAGTGGACCTCGAGGGCCAGAGTTGAAAACCCCTGATATACACGCTTAACAAAATTGGGCCCAAAATACTGAACCCTGAGGAACTCCCTGTCGAACAGGCATGGTATCAGATCTATAAGTTCCCATGCTAACAAAATGGGCACGATTGGTTAAGTAAGATTGAAACCAAGCAAGAACCATTCCAGAGAGACCCAGCCAACTAGACTGAAAACAATTTTTTTATCTAATAAAAACTTGTTTTTATAGTATATTAATTTCTTACATTTCAGGAGAACAAAAACTCTCTCAGTTCAGTGACAATGACATTTAAAAATCAAAAGAGACTCAAACAGCTGTGCTGATTTTGTATCAAACCTTTATTTTGTAATTGTGGTAGAAATGTCTTCTACAGTTGCCAGATTTCAATAAATAACTTTTAGCATGTGACATGAGTCATGCCATTTACCCAGAAACCCCATGATCCCGAACACCCTCCCTCCCGCTCATCGCCCCTCACAGAACTGCCTGAGAACAGCAGCATCGAGCCTCAAACCAGGCTGACTGAATCTCCACCAGAGTGAAGAAAAAATAAGACAACAAACACAACTCTCTAACGCTTCCCTCAAGTCTTTCCCGAAGAGATTTGAGGCTTTACGTTCATCCGTCTCGTACAAAATGTCCGTCGTGTTCAATATGTACACCTAGAGAGGCGAGGGAGTCAACGCGACTGAAAACAGAGTCCAGACAATCTACAACTCGTCCTTGTCGCCCTGATCATCGCCCTGATCGTCACCCTCCTCTGGTGGCGGGCCACCCGCGCTGCCATACAGCTTGCTGACGATGGGCTGCACGATTTCCTCCAGCTCCTTCTTCTTGGCCTGGAAGTCCTCAAGATCTGCCTCCTGGTGAGACTCCAGCCACTCAATCTTCTCCTCGACCGCCTTCTCGATGGCCTCCTTGTCTTCGGGCGACAGCTTGCCACCCAGCTTCTCTTTGTCCCCGATCTGGTTCTTCAGGGAGTAGGCATAGCTCTCCAGCTCGTTGCGTGCATCGATGCGCTCCTTCAGCTTCTTGTCCTCGTCGGCGAAGCGCTCGGCCTCATTCACCATGCGCTCGATGTCCTCGGGTGTCAGCCGGTTCTGGTCATTGGTGATGGTGATCTTGTTCTTGTTGCCTGTGCCCTTGTCCTCGGCGGTGACGCGCAGAATGCCGTTGACGTCGATCTCGAAGGTGACCTCGATCTGAGGGACGCCGCGGGGAGCCGGAGGGATGCCGGTCAGGTCAAAGGTGCCCAGGAGGTGGTTATCTTTGGTCAGCGGACGCTCACCTGAATGATTAAATTAAAAAATTTTTTTTTATTAAAATAAAAAAAAAAAAGGAACAAAATAGGGCCGTAAATGTGAATGCATATTTGTCATTTAACATGATCATGGCTATCTTCAAGTGAGAAACAGCTTCATTTATTTTTCATATTTTGCTACATTTTCACAGTTTTAAACATCTTTAATTTTTCCATGCCAAATAAAACATTTGAATCTAAAAAAAATATATAACATTTTAACTTAAAATAACTAGTCTAATGATGTAGTTTTATTTAAATAGAAAATCGAAACATTTGGCTTACAATTAATTTTAAAAAAGGCCTTAAAATAGAGAAATATGAAGAAAAGAAGCTTTTGAAAGGTTATCTTCAAATCTAAAACTCTTTCATATAAACTGACATTTATGACCACAATTGTATTCAGTTAATGTAATTCAGTAAGATGTTTGGAATCTGAAAGTGTCACTCACCTTCATAAACTTTGATGGTCACGGTTGGCTGGTTGTCAGAAGCGGTGGAGAAGATCTGGGATTTTTTGGTGGGCACAACGGTGTTCCTGGGAATGAGTTTTGTCATCACTCCTCCGACCGTCTCAATGCCCAGGGTCAAAGGGCAAACGTCCAGAAGCACCAGGTCTCCTGTTCAACACATTTCGGTCATTAATCATCTCGCAAGAGACTGGGTGTGATTATACAGTTTGTAGAGGGACTCACCGGTATCCTCTTCTCCTGACAGAACTCCAGCTTGGACGGCAGCTCCGTAAGCCACAGCCTCGTCTGGGTTGATTCCTCTGGACGGCTCCTTGCCGTTGAAGAGCTCCTTCACCAGCTGCTGGATCTTGGGAATACGAGTGGAGCCACCGACCAGGACGATCTCGTCAATGTCAGACTTCTTCAGGTCAGAGTCTTCCATAACCTTCTGCACTGGTTTCATGGTGGAGCGGAACAAGTCCTATGTGGAGAAAAGCAAAAAACATGGGTTGTTTTCCATGCATTTAACGGATACAGGCACAATCACGGTTCTCCTTCTAGGGAACTCAACACAATGGAGAATGCAGCCTGTATGACTGGTGTCTGAAGCACGTGTGAAACAACGCCAATCTATTGGCCCATGACGTCATAGGCAGGGTGCCCGAAAGTATAAAAGGGCACCTGCTGAATACATCATCCTCTTTGCTGTCTTCAAGAGCAGTCTGTTTGAAGTGCGTGTGAGAGACCAAGGCAGGTGAGCGGTGTGGAAAGTGTGTGCCTCCATTCCAGAGGTTTCTGGCACTTGAGAACATGCACTATCTGTCGGTCTTGTGTCTTGGTCTGGCTTGTGCGTTCAGTGCTCAAGGGCTCTGAATGCGCGCTCATTGCGAGTGTTTTCCAATGAGAATCTCCATTCGCATTTGTCCCTCTTCTCGAGAGATTAGTGACAAGCGTTTGTGTCTCGCAATTCGGGTCCCGCTGTTGCCGAGGCACGGCGAAGACACGGCTCGCGGGATTCACAGGTTTAAGATGCTCTTTTTGGGTTATCGGAACCCGCGGATAGCACGCGAGTCGAGCAGCTCTGGAATATGGTGGTCTGGGGGCAGCTATGTTCTAGCCTGGCTTCTTAACTAGGTTGTGTTCCCCTTGGCACAAGTTCTTTGTTTAGGAACCTGCTATTTGAGATAGCTGTGTTCCAGCTCGGAGACTGCTCCCCTTTTTAGGGTTTTTAAATAGTGGTCTCTGTGAGCCCCTTGCATGGACTGTGCTGTCTCTCCTTCAGGGTTTTAAGTAGATGACCCACTTCCGTCGTCTGGGCTATCTTCAGCCTTACCCAAGTGAACTGCTATTCGAGGATAGCCGTGTCCAGCCCTCTAGTGTTATGGCCACAGCTTACATCAGGCTTTGATCTTGTGTTCACTCTTAGCGAATCATTTACTGATGGCCCGGATCTCCCTCTTGTGAGCTCCTGGTCAATAAGGTGCTTCGCTAGCCTACTGTGGGACTGACACGGATTGGGGACTTCCTTAGCATTTTAACCACCCTCAGATAGCTATATTATCTCCCCTGCTAGGGTTGTAAGTAGATAGCCCACTCTCTGTGGTCTGGGCAGCTCTGCAGGAAGGCTATTTAGGCTAGCTGTGTATTGTCTACTGTGGGACCGACACGGATTGGGGACCTCCTTAATATAGCCATCTAAGGGTGGTTATATTCCAGCCATTGTTTTGGCAGGACGGGCTTACTTGAATACAGCTATCTGTGGCTAGCTGTGTTCTACTGCAATTGCGGCGAGCCCCCTCATGGAGTGGTCCCCTTTCTTAGAGCCTAGCTATCGGAGGATAGCTATGTGTTAGCTCAGTGATTGCTCTCCTGCTTAGGGTCTTTAAGTAGCGGTCTTTTGCGCCGTACCTATACAGTGTTGACTCCCCTCTTTGAGTCATACGTAGACAGCCCAATCTTGTGGTCTGGGTAATTTTCAGTTGGTCCCACTTCTAGTAGCCCTTTCTAGGTACATAGCTATCTGAGGATATCTATGTGCTAGCTCAGTGACTGCTCACCTTCTTAGGGTCTTTAAGTAGTGGTCTCTTTGAGCCCTTGCCTAGACAGTGCTATCTACCCTGTTAGGGTAGTAAGTAGATAGCCCACTCTTTGTGGTCTGAGCAGCTCTGTAGAAAGGCTATCTAGGCTCTGATGTGGATTGAGGACTTCCTTAATATAGCCATCTGAGGGTGGTTATATTCCAGCCATTGGTATGGCGGGACGGGCTTACCCGAGTACAGCTATCTGACCCTAGCTGTGTTCTACTGTGGTTGCGGTAAGCCCTCTAATGGAATGGTCTCCTTTCCTTGAGCCTAGCTATCTGTGGATAGCTATGCGCTAGCTCAGTGATTGCTCCCCTGCTTAGGGTTTTTTGTAGCATTCTTTTGAGCTATTACCTAGACAGTGCCGTCTCCCCTCTTTGGGTTGTAAGTAGAAAGCCCACTCTTGTAGTGTGGGTAGTTTCAGTCTGGTAGCCCTTCCTGGGTACATAGTGATCTGAGGATAGCTATGTGCTAGCTCAGTGATTGCTCCCCTGCTTAGGGTTTTTTGTAGCAGTCTCTTGAGCCCTTACCTAGACAGTGCCATCTCCCCTGCTAGGGTATTAAGTAGATATCCCACTCTCTGTGGTCTGGGCAGCTCTGTAGGAAGGCTATCTCGGTTATGTTATTCTGGTACACAAGCCTTCATAAGACCTTAGGGACATGGCTATCTGAGGATAGCCGTGTTCTAGCTTAGCAGCTACTCTCTTTACCTGCGATTTATGAAGCGATCTCTAGCTCCTCTAGAGGCTTAGCCTAGTTAGCCTCTTCAGTGGTCTTGTGTATCCAGGCTAGTTCTGCTCACATAGCATAACTATCTGAGGATAGCTGTGCTCTTAACTTGGGTGGGATGTTCCCCTTGATCTATTTGGGTTCCCTTGTTTCTGCCAAGTTGCGTGAGCGGCCCATGGCATGTCCATGGCCCCTTTCTAAGGAAAGGCTTGGTGTATGTTTGTTGTTTCTCTGGTGCTCTCCCACCAGGTGGACAGGCATGCGCCTCGGCACGGTGTGGTTGGATTTCGTTCCCCATTGTGCACCCTAGGGGGTGCAGCGTTTAGTTCCATAGAAGGTGCCATGTGCCATGCCTTCAGCCTGCCTGTCTATGTCTCCTTCAGACAGCTAAGTGGATGATGTATTCAGCAGGTGCCCTTTTATACTTCCGGCACCCTGCCTATGACGTCATGGGCCAATAGATTGGCGTTGTTTTCCACATGCTTCTGACACCGGTCATGCAAGCTGCATTCCCCATTGTGCCCCCGAGGGGGCGCAGCGTCTCGTTCCCTCTCGGGGAACCATGGTTACATGCATAACCAGAGATTTTATTTTTGTATTTTTATTAAACTACGATAGTATCTATCAATATTTTAAATACTTTTCCCCCCCAGTTTTTATTTCAACTCAAGGTTTTTTTTTGTGTTTTGTCATAATTATTCGTTTATTTGCTTTTATTTCAAATACCATTCATTTTATTTCAAGTAATGAAAATGTTTGTTTTTAGTATTCTATTATAGTATTTATTCAAATTAAATTCTTTTATTTTTTACGTAACATTTACATTTAACAAGTTTACATAACTTAAATTGAATCAAATAAAAATAAAAACCAAATAGATTATAAAATCTATCAACTAAATATGAAAGTTGTGTCATCTAATATTTATAATTTTTCAGTTTTATTCAAAGAATTATAAACTGTAATTGTAGTTTTGTCAGGGTTTAGTTGGTAAAGCAGAGCATCTCTTACCATGTTGAGCTCCTCAAACTTGGCGCGGGTCAACGTCTCGGAGAAGTCTTCACCCTCGAAGAAGGACTCGATCTCGATGCGGGCCTGATGCTGTGCAGACAGCGCTCTCTTGGCCTTCTCCACCTCACGACGCAGCTTCTGCACGGCACGGTTGTCCTTGCGCACGTCCTTGCCGGTCTTCTTCTTGTAGAGCTTGATGAAGTGCTCCATGAGACGCTGATCGAAGTCTTCCCCACCGAGGTGAGTGTCTCCATTGGTGGCCACCACCTCGAAGACGCCGTTATCGATGGTTAGCAGGGAAACGTCAAAGGTGCCGCCGCCGAGATCAAACACCAGGATGTTCTTCTCACCGTCCCTCTTGTCCAGACCGTAAGCAATGGCGGCAGCGGTTCTGTGGAGAGCAAGATGTTCAACAGGGTTATTATTATTATTAATTAAATGTTAATGTTAATTTTATTACAAGTAACAATACTTGGAAGGGGTGGGGGGTGGGGGTGTCTATCAGCGTCATCACCATAAATAAAATTAAAACCATAAAATATCTTATTTATTGGTTTTAAAAATTAAAACAAATGAATAAAATAAATGACTGAAATAAAAATAAAAAAAAAGATTTTATTTCAGTTAGTTTCCAAGTTTACTAAAATAATTAAAAATCAAGATGCCCATCACGGTTATCATCATTAATTAAAATTAAAAACATAAAATATTAACATTAATTTTACAAAAAAAATCTAAAACTTTAAAAATTACTAAACTATATAGACATTTAAAAATAACAAAAACCAATTAGAATTTTCTTTTTAAAGTTAAAAGACAAAAATACTCAAACATGAATGAATGAAGCATTTATATAGCGCTTTGTGTATTACTGTACACCCAAAGAGCTTTACAATCATGTTGGGGGTCTCTTCTCAACCACCATCTTAAAAAATAAAAGCTGACAATATAAAAAAATCTATCCGTTTATTAATAAGCTATAATAGGAAATCAATGGTACTAAATAACACTGACGTCAATTTAAACAAACGCCTAGAAGAAAACGACCCATTTTACAACAAAGCAGAAGTAATTCTATATTTACGGCTCATTGATGATCCTCATGACGTTCAGTCCGGCGATGATTCCTGCATCTTTGGTGGCCTGGCGCTGGGCGTCATTGAAATAAGCGGGCACAGTGACCACAGCATGCGTGACCTTCAGAAGAGCAGAAACAGATCAGATGTTGAGTTTTACTGCAGTGCAACAGAGATGTTTTCTTGGTGTTGGAGTCAAAACTTTACCTTCTTTCCCAGGTAAGCCTCTGCGGTCTCCTTCATTTTAGTCAGAACCATGGCAGAGATTTCCTCAGGGGTGAAAGTCTTCATCTGACCTGATCCGATGTCCAGCTGGATGTGAGGCTTGCTCTTCTTCTCAATAACCTGGAGGAGACACAGCAGGTGTTTAGTGTCCCCATTGAAGACAAAGAGACAAATACAGTTCAAATACAGTTCAAACACAGGCTGGCAGATGCGTTTACCTTAAAGGGAAAGTATTTAATGTCCTGCTGCACGGATGAGTCACCCCACGTGCGGCCGATCAACCTCTTGGCGTCAAAGACGGTGTTCTCAGGATTGGAGGTCAGCTGGTTCTTCGCAGCGTCTCCGATGAGTCGCTCACCTTCAGTGGTGAAGGCCACGTATGACGGAGTAATGCGGTTTCCCTGGTCATTGGCGATGATCTCGACACGGCCGTTCTTGAACACGCCAACACTGGAACAAAATAAAATAGTATAAGTACACACAAATAATAGAGAACGTAATAATGTTTTAAGCTCAGGAAGTGATCTCTCTCTCTCTATAATACATTAAATAAAAAAATAAATTATATATAAATATGCATGCTTTTCTTGTCTCGAAAATCAAATTTAATGGCCCTGTGAGCCCTGTATATGAATCCAAACTTATTCTCACCACGAGTAGGTCGTCCCGAGGTCTATTCCAATCACTGTCCCAACACTGTCCTTCTTGTCGTCCTCTTCGGCAAAAACGCTGCCGGCCACCAGCAGGAACAGGCAAAGCAGTCGCATTTTGACGTTGATCTCGTGTCAAATGGTCTCTGATTTCTGTAAAGAGTACTTTAAAGATAAAGGTCACAGGTCAGAGGTCAGAGCAGGTACATAATGAAGCACATGACACTCATTGGATGGACAGACGGCTATAACCAAGCAATGCATTTTCATGCAAAAACTAATGAATGGAAAACTCCTACACAGTTTAGAATGGCTGCATCGAGTTCAGCTGCAAATACATATTAAGCCGCTCAAATATGAAGAATGTGAAAATACTAAATACATACTTAATAAAGGCCAATGCAAACAATAGATACAAACATTAGATGTCAAAAAAAATATGTAGTAGTCAATCCCAAACTAGTCATGAGTAACTAGTCTCCAGTTCGACCTCGTGGGTCACAGATCAGCAAATCCTCATTTTGACCATTTACTCCAAATATTAATATTATGATGTAATATAAATAATTTAAAAACACATTATAAAAACCTATTTAAGATAAAATAAAAAATAAAAAACATTAATTCGGCTCGTCTTACCGCTTACTATCGAATGAATTAACATTACAAGCAGCAAACAAGACGCATTTTTAATTGCATTTACAATAACTTAAAAAAAAATATATATATATATATATTTACATGTATATTTTTAATCTAGCAACTTAAGCAACGTTTCTCAAGACTATCAACACAGTTATAACGGGTTGCTTTGATACAGCTCTTTATGAGATACACTAATTAAATGCATAGTTTAAATGAGATACCTGATAAGTGTATACTGTGGAGGGTGTGGATGCTGTCTGTCTCTGTCTCTGTGCGTCTCGCGTTCTCTCGGAGGCTGAACTGGAACTCATGGCGCTGCGCCTGTGTTTATAAGCCGGCAGCGCTTCGAGTCGTGGAGCCTCGCCATTGGTCGGAGAGCAGCTCGTTGGAAGGCGCTGATTGGCTGAGCGTTGCACGCTGGCTGATGCTGATTTGCACACGTACTGGCGGCGGAAACGTCATCGGTTGATGCGAAATGTAACGATCTGATTGGTTCGCGTCAAAGCGTCAGGCTGGATGCTCTCGAACCAGGCCAAGAAGTCGGAATATTTTTATTAAAACTGACGAAAAAACACCCATTCTCCACCGGTTTAGATATTGTATGTGTTACTCACATATGCACTTGCACGTGACATATCTCTTACACTGGACGTGACTCTTCTATTCTCAAATAAAAGCAGGGATATTGTGTATATATGTACATTATCCTGCTCTCATGTCAAAATAAATGATGCATACAATTTTTAGTCATTATAAATACACATTTGACTATGACACCGTATATATATTCGGGTAATAGGCTTATTTAACTGATAAAGTGCTGATAAATAACCATTGAGAATCAGTATGTGTGCCAAATGCATGCATGAATATCTGGCATATTCACAGAGATATTGTTGTGGTTTGGTGACTCACGAGCAAAACTATCAGTGTGCAAACATCAAATGATCAGCTGGCATGTAATGATGAAAAGATAAGGAATAAACTGGCAATGCTTTTCAATTCTGAATCTAGTACGGCTGCTTTAAATGGTTATTCGGACGTATTATTGATTTAAATTTCTGAATTGATTTAGCATATTTCTGTATAGCTTGAGTGTTATATTTTCATTTGTATCTTTCATTTGCCAGTGGTGCTAATGAATTACGGGTAGTATCATCACGCCACTGATAGTGTGTGGAAATCATTCAGATTTTCAATCATGGGTGTCTTGTAAAATATAAATTACATTTTTTTTCCCACAGTAAAATATTTCCACGGACAATCCCAGCAGAGGAGCGTCTCGTTCAAGGTTACACAAGTCTTTTAGCAACTCAACATTTCATTACAAAATAGAGTTAAAGTACACCATCCTTCAGATGCTTTATAGAACAGATCAAATGATCTAGAAATAAAAAAAATCCTCAATACGTCAAATGTACAGTGTATTAGCATACAAAAGATTGATCAATTCAATCACTGTACAATCATGAGAGCACTGATATAAAGACATACTAGATATTCTTGATATTGCCTCTGACTAAATACATAACAAGCTGCCCTGAGAAATCAACAAAAGAAAGAGGAAGTTCAAGAGTAACAAAAGAAATAAAAGGTTTGCTGGGCCCTTATGCTGTGTCATACACACTTACTAATGTCATTCAGACACGATCAGTGATTGGAAAGTGTAAATCTGCATCAGAAATGATCAGACTTCACCATGTTAACTGACATTTTCACACTAAACTTGTGATTTATTGTATATTATGAAAAGGTTTGATTATTGCGCACGCAGCACAGAGCCAAAATTGTATTCATTTATAAATTAATGTTTATTTTTTCCAGTTTTAGTATTAGTACAATACTACTTCAAATAGTAATGAATAAAAAAAAGGAAATTATATATATCTGGTAACACTTTTCAATAATGTTCCATTAGTTGATGTTAGTTAACTAACATGAACAAACAATGAAAAGTACATTTACTACAGTATTTATTCATCTCTGTTAATGTTAATTCACAGTGCATTAATGTTAACAAGCACAGCTTTCGATTTTTATCATTAAGATTAATAAATACTGTAGAAGTATTGTTCATTCTTAGTTCATGTTAACTAATGAACCTTATTGTAAAGTGTTACCATATATTTTTTAAATAGTTTTTTAAACAGTTTTAAATGTTTTTAACCACTTACTGTGCTCCCCTATTTTTGAGCATTTTCTGAAAAACGACATACCCAAATAAAAATGTCTGTAGCTCTTGAACCCTATGGTCTATATTTATAAATCTGGTATTGTTTGAAACTAGACACTTGAACCTTTGTTACTCTGGAGTCATAATAACTCAAAATTAGTATAGCAACAGAGTAAAACAAGGTAAAATGTACATGAAAGTGACTTACGATATCTTTGAATGAAATTCACTAAGGGAAAAATGGATGAGGCTTTAATGCTATTGGCCTGAAAACACCATAAAGATAAAGCTGAATGTCTGACCATATTTTGATTCAAATTTGAAGATGATACTCCCAAAAATGTAGTTTCTGTAAGCTTTTATTTAAAAAAAA
>JADLZM010019215.1:150831-169971 GCA_018148995.1 Sinocyclocheilus maitianheensis | reverse complement strand
TCGTCTCTGTTGAAACTAATTGCAGGGATATAACGAAAGACAGGACAAACTAACAAAAACATAAAAACAACTGCGGAGCAAGTCACGGAGGCAGCCATCAACGTCGGCGCCATCGCGAAGAATATGTTGAATCAGGATCGGGGCCGTCGTGAGTTAGAACTCTGATTGGATGTTCAGTTTAATGAACGAATCAGTGCCCCAGATTTAAAGCGAAAGTGATGAAACCGAGCATGTAAATGAAGGCAGCAGAGACAGAAGGCTGTTCTAATGTTACGTGATCTGACCCAAGCATTCAAATAACTGATGTTCAAAATGGTAAGCAAGCGCTTATTACAAATATTGTGGGCTTGATTGTACAGACACTATTTGAAGAGAACTGAACTGAGCTCGACGATGACATTACTGAATCAATGTTGAACTGACTTTATGTAACAATCACCAGCTGGAGTGCCCTTGATAGCCACCAGAGGGCACTCCATCCCATAACTTCGCCACTCAATCCTGGACCGCATTTCCCATAACCCATTGCCCAGACTCATCATGCCCAATTGTTTTGAAGACACCAAGGTGGTCCAAAGGCATTTGAGGCTGACTTCCTGTTTGGCTGACCCACCACTGATGTCTTCAGCTCCACCCTGGTATCCCTCTTGTTTGTTCCCTTGGTTACCCTTGTGAGTTACTATGGTGATTCATTGACTCCTCCCCCTTATCTCTTTATCCTTGTTACACTGTGTATTTATACCCCTGTGTTTGCCTGGTTCAGGGTCAGTCTTTGTTTCTGGTTTCCTGGTGTATATTTCCTGTGTATTTTCCTGGTGCAGTGTTTTCCCCCCCAAACTAGTTCAGTGAAAATCCCACTCAGCAGGTAATTTCATTGGTTTAGGTTAGGGTGAGGGATTATGTTTGGTGTAGGCATTCATCACTGTGATTGACATGACCAATGAAATATTTAGAATAAGCTGTGGGGCGGAGATTTCACTGAGCTGGTTTGAGAAAAATAATAATAATGCATGTTCCTGTTCTGTGTTCCTATGTTAGTTCTTTGTTTATCATCTTAATAAATTTTACTGCAATTGGATCATCTGCCTTGTTTCATGTCTCCAACGTTACTTTAATTTAAAAATTTACTTTTTAATTTAATTTACGTTTGCTATTGGCCTCTTGCATTATCAACACACTATTTTGCTGTTTAACACTGTAAAGCTGCTTTGACACAATCTGTATTGTATAAAGTGCTATATAAATAAAGGTAACACAAAAATTGTAGTTTGTTGAAGTACTAAAACAAGTAAAAATATAGCTGCAAGCAGCGACACTGGGCCAAGCCCCTGAAGACCCCTGTAGTGCAGAGCAGGAAGAGCAAAAACAGCAGAAATTGAATGAACATGAAAAACAGCCGTTTCAGAATTATAAGTGAGAATGAACTTAGAATGAACAGAAGTTCAAGTGAAAATTAACACATGGATAAAAACATTTCTAATCAGGGTCATTATTATTAACTAAAATTAAAAACATAAAACAAGTTAAATAAAATAAATGTTAACTGAAATAGTATAAAATTATTAAAAAAGCATTTTGTTTAATTTACATGCCAAGGCAACATTTCTAATTTTACTAAAATAACTAAAACCCAATTAATAAAAATTATAAACAAATATTTAATATACATATTTATTAATATTTATATATTTTATATATATTTATATTTAAATACATATTTTAAAATAAATTAAAATGATATAATATAAAAATTAAATCTATATCAAATTATTAATAAAAGCTTTAATAGCATATCAATCATACTAAAATAACACTGATGTTGATTTAAACAAACGCCTAGAAGAAAATGACCCATTTTACAACAAAGCAGAAGTAATTCTATATTTACGGCTCATTGATGATCCTCATGACGTTCAGTCCGGCGATGATTCATGCATCTTTGGTGGCCTGGCGCTGGGCGTCATTGAAATAAGCGGGCACAGTGACCACAGCATGTATGACCTTTAGAAGAGCAGAAACAGATCAGATGTTGAGTTTTACTGCAGGGCAACAGAGATTACATTTTATCTTGGTGTTGGAGACAAAGCTTTACCCTCTCTCCCAGGTAAGCCTCCGCAGTTTCCTTCATTCTAGTCAGAACCATAGCAGAGATTTCCTCAGGGGTGAAAGTCTTCATCTGACCTGATCCGATGTCCAGCTGGATGTGAGGCTTGCTCTTCTTCTCAATAACCTGAAAGAGACACAGCAGGTGTTTAGTGTCCCCATTGAAGACAAAGAGACAAATACAGTTCAAATACAGTTCAAACACAGGCTGGCAGACGCGTTTACCTTAAAGGGAATGTATTTAATGTCCTGCTGCACGGCCGAGTCGCCCCACGTGCGGCCGATCAACCTCTTGGCATCAAAGACGGTGTTCTCAGGATTGGAGGTCAGCTGGTTCTTCGCAGCGTCTCCGATGAGTCGCTCACCTTCAGTGGTGAAGGCCACGTATGACGGAGTGATGCGGTTTCCCTGGTCATTGGCGATGATCTCGACACGGCCGTTCTTGAACACTCCAACACTGTATGGAGTAATATGTATAAGTACAAACTCATATGTTAATTATAGATAATACAGAAATGTTTCAATGCTGAGCATTACTAGGAAAAAAATAAATACACATAAAAAACACTAAATACGTTTTTCATTTTGTTTTTTATTTTTAATAAATTTGCAAAGATTTCAAACAAACTCAATGTCCTTATGGTGTATTTTTGTAGAATTTTGATGAAAATAATGAATTTAATCCATTTTGGAATAAGCCTGTAACATAACAAAATGCAGAAAAAGTGAGGGCTGTGAATATTTTCCAGATGCACTGTGTGTGTGTGTGTGTGTGTGTGTGTGTATATATATGTATATACAGTATATATATGTACTCCGTGTGCTATCAGGTTAATAGTCTTTAATTTGCCTGTTTAGACAAGATTTCCATAAAACAAACAAAACAAGCCCTGCAAATCAATAAAAAAACACATTATACAGACACTTAATAAGTAATGGCATTTGATGATGTGAATTGCATTTAATATATTATATGAACACAAAACATTTGCAATGGGTTTATAAAGGCAATTTGCATGTTTTGGTCTAGTTTTCGTTGCATTTCCACAATTTTAACCAGAAGGAGTGTGGTGTTTTTTTTTATTTTCATTTTTTTTTATTAATGCTCAAAGACAGTATACAAAGTAATTTAACCAACAACAAATCAAAATGATAGACAATGACAACAAAATAAAATAAAATAAAAATAAAATAAATAAATAAAAGAAAAAGGGGGTGTTTAATACATTACAAACTAAAAAAACAACAACATTGAGACTTACATGTCATTAAAGATATGAAAAGAGTTACAAACAGATAAAGATTTTTTAAAGATTTTTTTTGTTCTTAGACAACTGGATCAATGAAAGGTATTGCTCAAATTCTTCAATGAAGTTTGAATGTTTGCATCTGTGAATGTGGAATTTTGCAAGAAGCAAAATGAGATTCACTACATAAACTGTTTTCTTTTAGACTGTTCATACTAAAAACCCAGCATAATTTCCTTCCAAAACAGGACACATTCATTATAAATTTTACTCCTAATGAAACCTAAAATGTCTTGCCAAAATTTCTTTGTAAATGGACATTTCCAAAAGAGATGAACAACAGTTTCAACAGTCATCTCAAAAAGAGCAACTGGAGGAAATATCACTTTATAATTTTTTTCATGTAATGATTTGCAGGACAGAACTTATGAATTGTTTTGTAAGAAATGTTCTTTACTTTATTAGTTAATAAACAAGTATGAGGAAGCATCCACATTTTTTTCCAGTAGAATGTTACCCACTGCATTATTCCAATAAGCAGCCACAATAATAATGAGTAATAATATTCTGCTGAAATAATGAGCAGACTATCCTATTATTATTTTTATATGGAGAAGCAAAACACAAAAGTATCAACCAAATTAAGAGAAACTTATTTGACAAAGAATGAGTATGCTTCAGTAAAGCAACAGCACCTGATGGGATAGACCTCATAACTATGGACAAGCATGTGGTGTTTCGAGGCTTTGCACTGAACCTTGTACCTTTGCACTTCTGTTTTGAAATAATACAGCTTAGTTATTTCCGGTTATGTATATTTTCAATGTGCTGTAATCATTTGGTTGACTTAAACTTATATTAAAATGAGAGTCCGCGAGATGATTTCAAAATCCGGATATTTTCAGAGACAGGAGAAGAGATATTGTGATGATTACTGTGTACAGAATTTCCCAAACTCTACAGAACATATCGGTTACGTATGCAACCTTGGTTCCCTGAATAGGGAACAAGATGCTGCGATAGAGTGGGAACACCTTTGCGTGGGAACACCAACTCTGCTGTGAAGGCACAACAATATCTTCACTTCCTGCGGAAGCTGAAGAGAGCCAGCCTCCCACCACCTTCTAAAGAGGAACTGTGGAGAGTGTCCTGGCAAGCTGTATCATTGTGTGGTTTAGAAACTGCAAAACAGCAGAACGCAAGACCCTACAGCGCATAGAGGGGAGGGAGACCCCTATGATCCTCTCAGCTGTCCTCACTATCCAGGACATCTTTCAGGCACGCTGTGTACGCAGAGCTTCTGCCATTGTGAAGGATTCATCTCACCCCTCCCACCATCTGTTTGAACCTCTGCCATCAGGCAGGAGACTACGCAGTATCAGGACCCACACAACAAGGTTCTGCAACAGCTTTTTCCCTCAGGCTGTCAGAATCCTAAATAAGCTGATACACCCACCATCTTTTACCCATTATAAATTGCCTTCCCATCCCATGCCTACAGAAAAACTCCAATGAACATTTGCATACATCTGCACTTGCACTTTAGACACTCTTGCACAACTGCACGATGGTTAGTTTACATACATCTGCACTCAGCCACCCAATGTGTGCTAAAAAAAATTGTGCAAATGCACATTATGTTAACATTATATACCTCAATAATGCACTAACACTTTATTCTTACACTTCTAACATTTCTTACATTACTACAATTTTTACATTCCTACCTCATGATTATTGCTCTTGTTATGTATAATGTGCTCTTATGTTTAATTCCTGTTGTCATGGACACGTGCGTATACTTGTTTTGTCAATGTCTTGCACCTTGGTCCATCATAAATGACATTTCGCTCTTCTGTATACTGTGTATGTGGAAGAATGACAATAAAGTTGAGTTGAGTTATTGGCCAGTAGCGCATAGCACCGCCCCAAGAATAAGTCACTTATGCTCCATATCAGAGTGTAGCGCGCTATTTCATCAGATTACAAAACAACAATAGGTAAATATATACCACTGGACTGCACGGTCTACATCAGGGGTATCAAACTCAATTCCTGAAGGGCTGAAGCCCAGCAGAGTTTTTTTTCCAACCCTGCTCCAACACACAGACCATGTAGTTTTCAAATATGCCTGAAGGACTTGACTAGTTGGGTCAGCTGTGTTTAATTAGTGTTGAATCTAAACTCTGCAGGGCTCCGGCCCTCAAGGAATTGCGTTTGACACCCCTGGTCTACATAGATCTTCAATTCCCTCATGGGGCAAAAGCCAAGAGGTCATAAATCACTCTCAATCCCAAAGTTAGGAGGGGAAAAAGCCTCGAAGACCTTAACCAGCCCTGGGCAAAGTCCATGCAAGAAGGGCTGATTGAAGAGTCTGCAGGTCCCATCTTTTCTAAGAGAGAATAGGGCCACCAAAAGGCCTGTCTTAAAAGTCAAAAACTTTTCTGACACTGACTCTAATGAAGAATAGAAAATCCTGTGAAGGAATCCATGCAGGCCAGAAAGGCCTAAACCGTCAATCTCAGCTGAGAACCTAGAACACATTAACATGCTCCACTCAGGGGACCCACCCACAGTTCATAAATCAAATGGGGAGCCAGATCATACAATGGGCCTGAGTAGCAGATCGGGCCTGAGGGGAACCTCCCAAGGAGGGTCAACCAGCAGACTGATCAGATCAGAGAACCATATTTGAGTGGGCCAGAACATCCATTCCCAGACAATGGAGGAGACAGGGAGAAACAGAGCGGGCAATGCATAGTCATGCTCGAAGCAAATAAATCCACATCTGCTCGTCCAAACCTCTGCATTAGAGGCTCAACCCTTTAGGGTGTAGTGCCCTTGGTCTACGTCCAAAAGAAACAACATACCTCGCCAGGCTGCACAGGGGGTGAGAACGTAGTCCTCTTTGGCGATTCAGGTACAAGACCACAGTATGTTGTCTGTCCTGACTAGTATGTGATAACCCTCAAATAGGGTGAGAACCGTTTGAGTGCCAGAACCACTGCCAGCATTTCCAAACAATTGTCCACAATGCAGTGAGGCGAGAGATCCCTTGACACTTGACCCATCACTGGAATGGTCTCATGTGGAGCAGGCTTAACTGAATCACAGGGGATGCTGCTGCTGTAAGACCCATCAACCTGCGGCATAAACCTATGTGGAGGAATGTCCTGTTCTGAACTAGATCAGACAGGTTTGTAATGATTGAACACGTGTGGGAGACTGACGTGCCTGTATCGTGCAAGAATCCAAATTCATGCCTAGAAAGGTAGTTTGCTGACTAGCAGCAACACACTCTTATGAAGGTTTACGTGCAATCCTAGGCTCTTCAATTATCGAGTACAAAATCTCAATGAGCTACTGCTGAACGCTGTGATTGAGATATCAGCCAATCATCCAGGTAATTCAAAATACAGACATCCTGGAGCCGCAACGGGGCCAGAGACATGTCCATTTACTTTGCGTTTGAGGAGTCAGAGCCAGTCCGAATGGAAGAACACAGTATTGGCAAGATTTGTTCCAAAAGAAAGCCTGAGGAACTTCCTGTGCCTCTTAACGATCTGGATGTAGCAGTACGCATTCTTAGATCGATGGTCATGAACCAATGTCCAGTTCAGATAGAGACAAGATGGAGTTTTACATCAGCATCTTGAATTTGCTTACTCCAAGCACAAGATTTAGGTGACGCAAGTCTAAATCGAACGCAAACCAGGGTAACACTATAAGTGACTGCATGTCTTCCAAAATGGGTGGTCACGGTAGAAGCTGGATGGTGTAACCATACGACAGACTACTCCTCCCGCATGGGGCCCAGAGACATCTGAGTTGTGGGAAAAACCTCTAAAACAGGAAATAGATCACTCAATTAGACAAGCCAGTGCCAACCACAGAAGTGGGAGCTTGGATGCCAACATAGACCCTGCACCCTTAGCCTTGGCCTAGGGCTATCTTCTCAATCTCCAAAAGCTAAGGCGCTGAGAATGGTCAAAATCAGTCTGAAATGCAACAAGTGGCGGAACAGCCTACAGAGAGGCAAACACACTTAGAAGTTGCCCACATTCACACAAAAGTTCCAGCTATCCAGTAATTAGTCATGCAAATCACTGCTTGGTAGCACGAAGCTTGCCATAAGAAAATTACTCTTGCATGTGAACTAATTCACACAGTGGTTCCGCTCAACGCCTTTCCTGATGGGCTGACAAGAATAGAGTAATTAGTCATGCAAAATAGTTTTGGTAGCATGAATTTCCAAAAACCATGTTGCACAACAAATGTGTGTTGCAAAACTCCTCAGAGCCAGCTCAAAGAACAGCGTCCACTATTTGTTCCAGCTCAAAGCAGCAGCGGAGCTGAAAGAATAATAATAATAATAATTAGTTGGGCACCAGGGGTGTGTCTACATGGTGGCCAGGGGTGGCACCGGCCCCCACTGAAATACAGAGTTCTGGCATGAAACTCTAGATGGCACAGTCCGATAGGTCTAACTCAATCTGACCTATTGACATCATTATCACATGGCACTGCTGATTGGTTCTCTCCTGTATCGGTAGCCAATGTGCTCTCTGTTCAACATTCAAATATATGAATAGTGCTTGCATAGCAGTTGCAGCTTGCTTCAGAACAGTGAAATCAACATCTAAGATAAGTGAATGCTCTTCGAATCCATATCGCTGTGTGTATTGCATGGTCTGCCTAATTGAATTAAAAAATGAGCAACCATAATCAAGTTTAAGTGTCATGTTAGCAGTTTGCATTGTATGCAGGAGCGAAGATTAATCATATTAGCAGCAGCATTTAGCATCTGTGTTTATACAGCTGAAGCAAACGCAGTTTAGGTAATATGTAATCGCTTTGAGGACACGCCAAAAGTAACAGACATGAAACAAGTTAAATGAAATAAGCATTTTTGTGTATGCATTTCAACGGGGGTTCGCCATATACATCGGCGATTATCCCAGCGTTCACGTTCGTTATTTCTAAGGTCGATGTTTTCATTGTGATGAGTGTGTGGTTTATTTCAGCTGCACGCAGCGTCAGAAGCACGCGCTTATCGCAATCATATAAATGACAGTGTTGCGGGAGACGCTGAAGATCACCATCTACGGCTGTAACAGTCAGTTCCGAGTGAAATGCATTATGGGTAGTGTAGTTCGGAGAAATGTGCTCGTGCAACGTGTGCTCTTGCTGTGCTGTGTAATTCAGAAAACGGAGAAAGAACATTTATATTCTGCTTTTATTTCAGTTCATTCAGGTCGGTCCACCCAGGGGTTTTTGTGCACTGTAACTTTGACAACTTTTATCTGCACGAGAGAGTAAAAAGGGATGCATCAGCAATCTTTGTCCGTCTCATCATTGCACGAACATGAATTAACAAGCGGTTACGTTGGGACTGATGAAGTGGAGAAAGTAACAGCAGTTATCAAATGACTAAATTATGATATTTGCTCAGGTGGGTGCTGGGGTCTCATCTATCGGACTGCAACATATATCCATTTTGTTAATTAATCATTACACATAGTGTGTGTCTAATTAGAGTTAAGCCAGTCGGCGTGGTAGCCCAGGCTCACATAGTCATAGCCCACTATTGTTAAGCCGGATGGCGTGGTAACCAAGGCTCACATAGCCATAGGCCACAATTGTTAAGCCGGTCGGCGTGGTAGCCAAGGCTCACATAGTCATAGGCCACTATTGTTAAGCCGGTCGGCGTGGTAGCCAAGGCTCACATAGTCATAGGCCACTATTGTTAAGCCGGTTGGCGTGGTAGCCCAGGCACACATATATAGTAATAAATGCGGTTCACATGGCTCTTCGGAGCAGCAGCAGTACATATGTCTTGGCAATAGATCTGCTTGTTGGGGGGTGTTTTGTTCTTGTTTTGGCTTGTATTGTCCCTTCTACGTCTCCTGCTTTGTGGGGGGTTATTTCATGTATGTTATATTTGCAGCAGCAATATTTCTTACATGCTCACAGCAGCATGTTGTGGATGTATTGGCAGTAGCAAGTCTCGGTACTTGCTCTGCCGCAGCAGCAGCGTAGAAGATCTATTCCGCCAAGATCAAATACATTAACATTGTCATGTACATTACCATGCCAATCCCTCTGAGAGTTGTCATGACAGAAATCTGGTTGGCCACCCCAGGTGCCCCCTACCAGATGTCTTGCGACTGGCTTGTTTTATTAAATTTCTAACTGCATCAGTGACGGATCCTGGCATGGGCAATAGGAAGCTTCCTCAGACAGCTTTCTTCTCTTCTGTATACTTTCTATAGCGTTATCTTTATGATAAATTTTGAGAGCGCAGTGATGTAACGCGATAGCGCAACCATTTAATGCGCGATCACAAATCTCTCCACTCACAAGCAGATTTATTTTGCTCTTGTACAAAACTGGACATGCTCTTTAAAATATACAGTGTTCTCTTATGAATTGGCTCTGCTCTCGCTCGGATATTGCGTGTACACACTCAAACTTTGTCCTTGCATCACTGAAGACAAGAAGAGCTTTTTTAATTCAGGTGACGAGTAGGCTTATCCAACTAAATGGAAGCAAACTGATTATAGTCAGCCTTCCCTAGTTATTTATTATATTACTTAATACTTATTTGAGTTAAGTGCCTATTGTAAATATGCATTTATTAAATTATTTTATTTAGTGCACTTGTATTTTGTTGTTTTTGTGTATAGTTATACAATAAAAACGTATCAACCAGACCTGGTTTAATATCGTTCCATCCATTGTTATAGTTGTCACTATGTCAATCACTGCTAGTTTGTGAGTGAATTCCGCATAAGTATGGGGATGTCATTCCCGAAACTTTGCAAAGTGTGTGTGGACGAAAAACAAAAGTTATACATTTTGAATGGATTATAGCCTAGAAAGCTCACAAAGAGCGCTCCCTTAAAAAGCTGTCACTCTTTGTTCATCGCAATCTCACAAAGTTCTGTTATGACCAATAAATCTCTCTACACTGCGCGATCAATCTATTATATACATCATATATACATTCCGTATGTTATAATAAGAGGTTTCGATTGTATAACTTAGCACAGAACAAAAACTGGTGTGTGTTGTAGCCTTTAGATATGAGACAAATCCCGCATGTAGGCTGCTGTCATGAGGATGATGAAAGTCTTTTCATTTGAGTAAAGCCTTTAAGTCCCTTTAAGTGTTTTTCTTCTTTGAATATGTACAATTTATCATGTGGTAACATCTCATTTATTTGATTTTATTCAACCCAAAATATTAATCTGTACATTAGGTTACACCCTCTTTTGAGTACAGTGCCCCAGCCTGAAATCTATTACTAAAGCCATCCCTAACTCTATTGTCTAATTAAAGAAATATTCTCTCATTCTATCCCCATGACCCCACATCTCCCACCACATTTAACTGATGGTTGTGATTTCAAAGAAAGTCATCTTTCAAACAAAATTCTTAGAAATATTCTAATCCCATACAGAAACTACTATATTTCACATAATATACCATTTACAAATATTTCCAACCAACCAACATTTCCTTTATCTCCCAATATTAAAGAAATTGTAACATTTTAAGTGGGATGCATCCATCCAGTGAATATTTATGACTTTGGATTTGATTCTAATATGTATATTTTGTGATTATATTGAAACCATGGATCATCTGTTTTTTGACTGGCTGTACCCAAAAGTGTCCTCACCTTAGAAACTTAACTGTGAAGGGCATTATCTATAGACTTATATTTTAAATAATAACAAAGATGACTTCCTGGCTAACAACAACCTTCTGCTGGGAACATTTTTAGATACACAAATCTAAGAACTTGAAGGTGAAACCAATGTTTTGTGCATTTTATAATGAGTTTATTTATAATACAAAAGCCCTCAAAGTGCTGAAAAAGAAAAATGCAAACACACACACACACACATATATATGCACCTGTTCTGTATATATTCTATTATATGACTAATTGCTTAATAAAAAAACTAAATAAACTAGAATTTGGAAGTAGTCGTGCGAGTAGTCCATTGGTTCAGTTGATTCGAAGCTTCTTCGAAAAGGTTTGATTCTCCCATGCCTAGATATCTGACCTGATAAGTGTGTAGTAATAAACACTTGTCTAAAGGTCGTGTGTGCTGTCTGTGTTAATTACAGTCTCACCTGTATATAAGCAGGTGTTTTCAGGTGTTTCCGCCCACTTCGGCGTCAGTGGGTGGAGCAAACATGAATATTCATTAGCTTCCCGGACACACGCGTGGAACTGAGAATTTTAGTTGACGCTGCTTGTATCTCAGCAGGTGTAATGGAATATTTAATAAAAAGGTAAATATATTTTCAGAAGTGAACAGTGCTGCCAGATTGACCAGATGGACCAATTCCAGCCCAAAAGCTCACCAAAACGCCCAAAACATTAACTGTCAAAATAATGCGATTTAATGTTATTGTCATGTCAAGTCAAGTTTGATAAAGACCATTTTTAACTAATTAAAACAAAAGAATGACGACAATATAAATAGACATTTCCCAGGTAAACGGATCTAATAAGGGGCAAATACATTAGAGAGAATGACCAAATATGACTAAAATATGCAGGCAGACACGACAATCAAGAAATCAACCGATACCCTCGAAAAAACACATGCATCATTTTCAATGTCAACAGTCAGAATAAGCCACTTTAAACGCAAAAAGTGCCCAATATAAGATATGATCGGGAAAAGCAACAAGCAGGTATTTCACACTCATTCATGCACACACCATTACAGTCAAAACTGTGTCAGTCATTGATATATAGATCAAATAATGTACTATAATCAGACACTAAAAAAAATAACCACAACTATAATGCGCTTACCTTCGTGCCACACTTGAACTTCAGACAGAACGAGGAAGTCTTTCGTGAAGTAGCTTTATTAAACTAATAAAACCCAGCAGCTTTCAAAGGATAGGCTACCAGTCTGTCCTGATGCAGGACAGGTGTATTCCCACATTCAGTTTCGATTAAGTTTTGTGCTATGAATTGATATTAGAGCCTTCCTGTCATCTCCCTCCAGATGTAGACTATTTTACGTTGTGTGAGTCGTCACTTTTTATAATTGCTTAAGCTATATGTTAAAAAATCCTTAGGCTATGTTTGACTGATTGGATGCAATAGCCTGCATGCACACTACTAGGTTTGTTTGTTAACCAATTTATATGTTTGAAAACGGCCAAACTAATTTTGTCCACCTGCCCAAGCCAACTTTCACCGCAGACATCCGAGTTTCGGGAAAAAACAACTTTCATAAACCTGGATTCAAAGATTCCGACTCGCAAAGTAGCCTAAAGCATCCACGTGACTGGAAAGACAATGAGGTTTCGTTTTTGGCTGATCACGTGATTCGTGAGAAATTGAGCTTGGAGGCTTCAGTGTCATATGCAACATCACTTGACCAAATCATGCAAAGTCTTGTTACGAGTACAGCGCAAAAGCCCAAATAATGCTTGCACAAGCAGAATTAGGATTATACTCTCATAACCACAATTCAAAAAATGGCATTTAATTCCGTGCTCGCCTAATAAATACTTACTGCACAAACCTAAACGTGTCTGTCTGAAAATAAAAACTTTGTCAGCATGCAAACAACAAAAGATTGGTATTTTGATTTTCAAAGTTTGTTTTTCTGACATATTGACAATTAACTTATTAATCGACTTAAATAATTTAGAATATTTCTGTATAAGTGTTACGAACAGTGAGTCTTTTAATAACTCAACATTTCTTAGGACTTCATTACTAAATAAAGATAGGGCTCTAAAGTTAAACTAGTATTCTTACCTGATCAGGCACCAGCCTTCAGATGCTTCAGAACAGATTCTCTGGGAAAATGAGTCAAGGTGCTCTCTGGTCTAGGGTTTATAACTTTAGCATGACCATGGTACTCTTTCAGATCTAAAAAGCCTTTATTATCAGATGGCTACATCTAAACACTCTCCAACGCGTTTCTCAGGGAGAGCAAACAACAAACTCTGCACAGGAGATAAATAATAAAAAAGGAGTAAAGTCCTCGTTCAGTCCTGGATACATATTAGCCTTTAATTTATAAATCCAAAATGTTTCTCTTTCCTTTCCTAAGAGTAATATTCACATGATCAATAACTTGTATTCTAAGGATTAAAGGATTAGGTTTTGCCATTGCATATTCTTCATTACCCCTCCTGATGGCATATTTGTGTTCAGCCAATTGAACCAGCAGGGCCGGCCCAAGCCTTTATGGGCACTAAGCAGAATTATATTTGGGGGCCCCTCAGTGCCGCCAATACAATTGATTGTCAATGCTTGATTATTCGCACACTATAAATCTAACACACCCATTATCAATCTTATTTGTTGTAGTTGTGTTGCTTACATCAAACCAATGTCTGCCTGCCATGTTTTTACCCTTCTATGATTTTTAATTGTAACAGTAGCAAACCCACAAGAGTGGTCAGGTGTCTGAGTAGTTCACTTCCAGAATGAAAATTCTGTCATCATTTACTCAACCTCCACTTGTTCCAAACCTGTATGAGTTTCTTTCTTCTGTTGAACACAAAATAAGATATTTTGAAAAATGTTGATGGGCACCATTGACTTCCATAGTAGGAAAAAAAAATACTATGGAAGTCAGTGGTGCCCATCAACTGTTCGGAGATCAACATTTTTGTTGATTTTGTTGACTTTAATTTGCACTTTAACATTCAAAGTCTTACAGTACTAAGTGGCATACTTAATGTGGTGTATTGAAAAGTAGCTAAATAATGCATTTACGGAACAGAATGTTATTTTAACAACAAATTATTAAACATAGCAGCAAACCATTTGTACATCTAAAACAACAATTAGCTAATTGAGGCATAATAATATACAATAGCAAAGACCCCAAAGGTAGGCTAAGGTAAATAATGTTAAGCTGTTATCAGCACCAAGCTTATGAAACAGAAGCTTATTTTTATTACAAAAATATATGCCCAAGAACAGGTGCGGTTCTAGACATTTGGAGGCCCTAGGCAAAATTGATTTTGGAGGCCCCCCACCAAAAAAGCACTTCATGATTCCTAACCTTTTTATTTATACATTTCATTTTAAAATTTGTGTATTTTTACTTATACAGTACCGGTCAAAATTATGTATAAATTATATTAGACACATTACTATTTTTAATGTTTTTGAAAGAAGTCACTTATGATCATCAAGTCTGCATTTATTTGATCAGAAATACAGAAAGAACTATAATATTGTGAAATTATTATTTTATTTAAAATTGTTACAAATTTTTTGAATGGTTTTCTATTTTTATCATAGCTTAAAATATATATTTCTGTGAGTCATCAATAATCCAGTCTTATTTGTCACCTTCAGAAATCATTAATATGCTTCATTATCAATGTTAGAAACAGCTGTGCTGCTTAATATTTATTTGATAAACTGTGATACAGGATTTTTGATGATTAAAAGTAAAAAAAGAAAATAACAGCATGTATTTTGTAATAGAAATCTTTTATAACAATGCAAGTCTTTACTATAACTTTTTAGTCAATTTAACACATCCTTATAAAGTATCAATTTCTTAAAAAAAATTTAATAAAATACTGACCCACTGAATTGCAAACTTTTGAACGGTATTGTTACAAAAGATTTCTATTTTAAATGAAGGCTGTTCTTTCTTTTTTCTTTTCTATTTCACAATATTACAGTTTTTTCTGTATTTTTGATCAAATAAATGTAGCCTTCATGAGCATAAGAGACTTATTTCAAAAACATTAAAAACAGTAATGTGTCTAAACTTTTGACTGGTACTGTCTGTACAGATTAATTAAAACTTTATCTAAAGTAATCTCTTTTTTTTGTTTGTTGAGGATGTTATTATAGCCGTGATATTATTATTATTATTATTATTATTTTGCAGTAATATTTTCAGTAGTTTATTTACAGTTCCTGAACACCACTTCAGTAAATTAATATCTGTGCTTCTATAACTTTTTTTCTTGTGACGTCTTAGTGAGTTACTCTGTGTTTATTCCCAAGTCACAGGTGATTGGCTGTCTGCAGGTGATTGGATGACATGGTGCTGCGCCTGGACTAAATCAACTGGTCTTAAAAGGGACTTGCAGGAACAATGAGAGGAGAGAGGAATAGTTGTTTGTTGTTGGCGTTGGTGCATGAGTCTGCCAGAGAACTCACGGGACGTAGAGGTTATGGGAGTTCGCCGTTGCACTGGAGAAGTTTCTGCCTTGATTCTTCTCTCCCTAAATTGGATGTTTGGTTTTGAGTTTTGTTATTGATGTCTGCTTGGACTGATGTCATTGGTATTCCTTACAGATACTTCCTGACATACTGACTTTCATTTACACTGACTACACTACATGTTTATTTTACTTTGTAAATTAATTTGTGTTAAGCAGTGGTTGTGTGCGGCATCTCCCTGGCTTTTGTTGTGATCTGAGAATAGTAATCGTAACACTGGGTATGGGCAGGATTTCCCCCTCCAATTTAATCAATACTAACTAGAGATAGTGTTTTATTATGAATATATATGATATTATGTATTGAATTGCTACCTTAAATATGCACTATATATACAAATCAAATGTAAGCGAAAGAGATGCTTCTAGTTAATTGAAAATGAAAGTAAGTTTTATGTTAGAGCAGTAATCATCAGCACAATTTGAACAAATTCAAAGCGGTGAGTCAACGGTGCTCGCGCTCTTTTAAACTCATAATAAACCAATAAATCTGTCCAGAAATGATGCTGATCGACAGAACAAGTTTATATTTAGAATACATTGCAATCACTCCAAAATAGAAGACGACAACCTGCATTATGAATGAACAGTGAGGCTAGTATTTTGCTCCCTGTCTTGACTGGTGTTGTGGAGGCTCTGCCTCAAAGCCCGAGGCCCTAGGCAATCATACCATATTTATGCAGTGAATAATGTGCCGAAATTAAATCCAGTATTTTGCAAACAAACTTGATCTGCTTTGCAAAGGAAAGTTGACTTGCAAACAAACAGAAAGCGATTTGCAAATAGGCTACGTACAAAGGTCAGAGTGAGCGAAACCGCAGAGGTGTAACAAAACGTATTATGCTTTACAAAGAGAAATACATGAGCGTACATCATATTTCACACATACAATCAATCCTACGAATTGCATGTAACCTTTGAACAAATACCAAATTTAGTGCATGCAAATGCTGGTCTGTTTTGATTGTGAGACACTCTGTGAGACCCTTTTATGCAATTTCATAATTCCCAATGTATGTATATAATGCCGAAATCAAGAAAGAAAGTTATTTAGAGCATTTTTAATATAAATTAGCACCAATTAAGCTGTGATACCAAACAGGACCACAGGGAGACGCCAAAAGACCACTAAACCTGCTTCCTTAACCTGACTGTACATGCTACTATACGGATCCATTCAGAATAACCACTGACCAGCACATAATCTAAAACACCTTGAGCCGGCATTCATTATAAAACACTTAAGCCAAATGCATGCTGAAAATCCAGGTTCCTTCAGTGTGACAACTTCATCTACTTCTCCTTGTTCTTATCCATTCCAAAGTCATCAACTGTGTGTTCCGTCTGTGTCATTTTTCACCCCACTCTTGTCGACACCAGGGGTATTCTTCCTTTACTTTGTTCGTAGCTAAAGGTGGGCATCTTCATGTACTACTTTTTACTGGAAGGTAGCTAGCTCCTGCAAGCCCCAGATGGGGTCTGTTCCCTGCAGTCAGCTGTCTCTACTTGCCGTCAGAAGATCTTTCCCTTGTTGTCAGCTATTCTGTTCCTAGCCGTCACTGGATGCATCCAGATACACTCATTTGAAAACATAGGACAAGATGGTATAAGTCCCCACCGCACTAGTTGGATATAAAGTTGCCACCACCAGCAAATGTTCTAGGCCACCAGCAGATGAAATGCAACCCATGTTCAGTTGTGTACCTCTGCATCTTCAGGTGTTTTGGCCTTTTAAACACAAGACACCCTCCGCAGAGGCAGGCCCACCACAGGTTGATCAGACCTTGGTGTAGGTCCCTATCATCTTGGGGCCCAGCTGGGGTCTTTCCTCCTTAACCATAGCCACCGACTGCAGTTTTCTGCAGTATCTGCCACTTCTCTGACGGTCTGGCACAGGGTTTAACCATGAATTCCCAACTCCTTAAGCAGCTTGATGGTAGATGCTGACACAAAGCCCCGGCAGCCAACCTCTACAGGGTGGACTGAAGCTTTCTAGCCCTGCTGATGAGCATTGTTTACCATTTCCGCATATCGTAGCTTCTTCCTCTCATTTGCTTCTTCTGTGCCATCCTCCCAGGGTACTGTGAGTTCGATGAAATAGACAAACTGCAGTGTATTGGACTGTAAGTTGCTGACCTACATCAGCCAGCATCTGCCAGTCCCTGACATAGCTGGTCTCATTGTGCCTTCGTGTGCTATCACAAACGTTATAAGTCCCACTTGTGATTATAAGCTTGACAAATTTAAGCAGTCGACTTCACATTGCTTTCTAGGGATGCACCGAATGTTCAGCAACTGAAATTTGGCCGAAAATAGCAAAAAAAAGCTCTTTCGGTGTTCGGCCGAATAAGAGAAAAGACCGAATAAATTGTACCGAACAATGACGTGATGCTATGAAATAGCAACCAGCGTAGAGTGAGAGGCGCACACTCTTTATAATGCAGCACACATGTCAGCAGTGTGGAAGCATTTAAACTGTCAGAGAAAGACGCAAATATCATTACAAGCACCGACAGCGAGAGACTCTTTAGTGCTGCATCGCATGTCTTCAATGAGAAGAGGAAGGGGTGATTGTTGCTGGTTACTGTATGATGATTGAAATCAAGAAATGGCCTTAAACTGTTAGTAAATAAACTGCAGAACGCCATGTTTTCTAATACACGCACGCATTGCATGTATTCTGACAGCGCTGCACGAACTCGCAGCAGATCTGCTTTTTAACCAGGGTTCAAAGTCCAAAGCGTGAGGAAAATCTGCGCTGATTCAGTGTTACTCATCAGTTGCTCACACATTTTTTTGATTTTTTACAAGGGATAAGACAATGCGATATGTGCGACCTGTTTGTAATGAGACTCATTTATAAAGCTGCTGTTATCAACAAAAAGAAGCATTGAGGTCTTCCCGCGTGTAACAAAGATCATAGTTCGGGAAGAAGGAGGCGGTAACCGGCGGACATTCAAAGAAACTTTAATAAAATAAACAACCACAAAATAGCGTGACAGCCCCTCGCGGACGACTGTCGAGCAACAAACGAAACCAAAACACAAAATAAACATTAGCAATTACTCCACCGGTACCCACGAGACTGCGCTCTACTCCCCCCCTCCCCCCTCTGGGGGAGCCGATCACGGTGGCCGCGGCGTACCTGGGGGTAAGGACAGACAGACGAGGCGAGAGACAAGGAGACGGAAGGATGAGGAGAGACAGACGAGAGAGGGGAGAGAAAAAATTCTGGGTCCGGTTCCCAGACACACTGCCGCTCGGTCCTCAACCGGCTGAGAGGCTCTCACTCGCAGTACCATGCGATGGTACTGGACACCGTTGGTGGACGGCCCACCGCTCCTCTGCCTCCTGGCGGATGGCGATGGCTCCTCCTATTGAGGGCAGCGAGTCCCCCGTTCCCTGCTCCTCCCCAATCATGGCGGATGGCAGCAGGCTCCGGCCTCCTGGCGAACGGGGCTGACTCCTCCGCTCCCTCTCGGACGGCAGCCACCCCTCCTCGACCCAATAGCGCGGCAGCGAGATCTCCGTCCCACCACGTCTT
>JADLZM010019215.1:137430-150374 GCA_018148995.1 Sinocyclocheilus maitianheensis | reverse complement strand
TAGCACGTGAAGGCAGCATCAGTGAAAACAGACAGACACAGAGTGCCAAGAAGCTCTTTCAGAAAGGCAATTTGAAAACAAAATATGAAGCGCTTACTTTGTCTAGATCTGACGTTCGCGCACGAAACGTTGGTATTGATCCCTCTTTCAGAATCAGACTAAAAATCCAGCATTGAATTGACCCTTGTTTGTGATGCAGGTGTAGAATGATTGGCATGACTTTATAAATTTTTTTCGAACATTTCCTTTGAAAATGAAACCAAACCACAGTGTCCTTAGCGGCTCAGATGGAGGGAGTCTATGGAGCTCCTATGTTCATTGCTGCATCGCAAAACACAACACTTGTATTGACTCTTTGGTGCTGGAATTGTATATCTCCAGTAATGGCGGACTGCTGCTTCTCACTCAGGCCTGTGTCTATGCTAATAGGGCAGAGAGCTTCACAAATGGGCGAGACTTTTTCCCTATGGTGACATGTACCAAGGGAGAAATCTGGAATCGCTTGTTCTGAGAGACTGTTTATGATTTATTGAGATTATAAAAAACTTGAGTAGGTGGATTTTTACCATTATATTTATTCGGATTATAAAAAAAATGAGTGGGTGGATTTTTACCATTATAGGCTGGTTGTTTTCACACACTGCGGCCACACAACTGTGTTCAAATACCTTATAAAAGTGATTTTTGCACAATAGGTTCCCTTTAAAATACATATTGACTCCATACTGTCTTAATAAACTGCTTGTCCCTCAGAAAAAGGCATATTCAGTCATATAAATATCATGACTACTGGATCACTGTCAAATATCCAGCTAATTTTGCAATGCAGAAGTACACTATTTTCAATGGAAGCATGTTTCTGACTTTTTATCTGACAATTCAGACTTGTTTTTGCAAATCTGAAAATAAAGTCAAAATTACGAGATATAAAAACCGATATAAACTCACAATTCTGATTTCCCCCCCTCCCTCTGAATTATGAGATTAAATCTCGCAATTCTGAGTCTAGAGGTTGGAATCTTTTGGAACCTCGAGATTAGATTTATATTGATTCTTGAGGTCACGATTCGATTAAAAATTGATTCACGATTTTAAATCAAATTTTGTTTCGTTTAGTTCATAGATTTTATTCTAGTTTACTTTTCCTATTAGACAGTTTAATAGGTCTTGAAGAAAACAAATTACACTGAATTAAATGTAAACCTTTTTTTTTTTTTTTTTTTTTGTCAACCCAGTATTATAAAACAAATGCCATTTAAGATGACTGCAGTCAGGACCAGCAGTCGTCTGTAGTAAAGCAAGGGAGCACTGAGACAAATAGAAAAACCACGTAGTACATAAAAAATAACCAAGGTTTTACTGTTGTAAAAGTGTAGTAACCATGTTTTTTTGGCGTATTGATTACAATTTTTATAATCAGTTTTACTACAAACACCATGGCTAAACTATGGTTAATTTGTGGTTACCATGGTTTAACTATAGTAACCATGTTTTTTTGGTTTTATTTGTGGTAAAACCATGGTTAATTTTCATAAGGGATAATATTCCTTGATACAAAAATAAAAACGTTTGCAAACATAAAACTGGTAAATAAAATAAACAATAGGACAAATACAATAGACAAAATCTTCAAATTAAATAAGCAAAGTTTTTCATGTACATTAGCCTAAGATTAATAAGAAATACTACAGAAACTGAATAATCAAATATAAAAATAAAATACACTATAGTCTGTACTGTATGAACTACATATAAACTGATTCATAATAGAAATACAAAAGTGATTCAGGGTTGTTTTTTGTTGTTGTTTTTTAGGATTAACATTAGTGTAATAGGCGGCGACAGTTTATTAGTAGGCTGTCACTTTAAGAACAAATCCACGGATTTAATATAATGTTACACATCCGATTTGCTTCCAACTGTTTATGTTCATGTATGACATAACAGCAGTCTGTTATGTCATACGTGAACATAAACAGCTCGAAGCAAATCGGATGTGTAACATTATATTATATTAAATATTAAATCCGTATGACATCCGTGTTTATGCGAAGACATGAGTGTGTTTGAATTTGACTTAAGTGCAATAAGCGGTGAAAGAGAACTGAATTCAGGATCGCATGCATCTGAGCAGTGGGGAACCGTCAGGGCCCTCAGAGAGGCCCTAACTTATTGGAAAAACAATATTTACAATTTTTAAATAAATGTTTTAAAATAGAATATTTTTAATAAAAAAATAATTATTACTAATTTTAAGCAATTCATAATTTGACAAACATCAGCTAAATAAAATAAATACAACTTCTGTGAAAAAAAGAAAAGAAAAAAAAAACCTCTTCAAATCTGCGTATTCAGTGAATGGACTTATGAACACTGCCCATTTTCTTCATATTTGAATGTTTCCGCCTAGCTTTTGCGGCTCTGTGATTGGTGGTCCAGCTATGAAATTACAGAGGGCCAAGCAATAGTAAATCAATGAGGGAGTAATTTCGAATGACAGAAAAATTTACCAATCATATCTTTCCTCTAAATGGACGGGCCTTGTTATCACTAACTTTATGACAATTTCCGCCCGCTGTGGGATCTCTATCGAAAAAAATATATATAAGCTGATAAACTAACTAGCTATTATTCACGTCACAATGGAAGCCGCAAATAACATAAGTGAGGACATTTACTAGGCCGCTGAGCCTGCAATAATATTATTTATTATAAGCACTGCTTGTTTGTTATGAAGTGTCTGTCGCTAATTTGTTTTGTGTCAGCGCTGTCATGATGTGTTGTCTTAAACACATTACATTTGTTGGTTTTGTGTGATGGGAGAGAATGTCTGTATGTTTTGCCCGCTGAAGTGCATATATTGTGTGATGATGCATTTGTAATGAGGATTTGCATTTGACTTAAATTTTGCTGTTTTAGTTTGGTAATATCAGTCACTCTCGCTGTGCTGTTTTGTTGCGGTCGCACATCAGACGAGAAGCACAGTGGTGCCCCGGTGCAACACGTATCACACACCGTTCAGTTCAAGACGGCAGTCCAAAACATTTAATCTATTCCCCAAATAGTCAAAACGTAACTTCAAGAATGAGCAAGGGGTGTTAATGAGTTTAAAGTTCGGGGATTGTAAAAACAGCAAACGGGATGGGAAACTCCTATTTCCTTATTTTAATTCTAAATTTCCTATTGCTTGTTTCACTTCTTTTTCGGTTTTTGTGACCATTTCTTGCTATGTGTAACAGTTAAGTGGGTTGTTGTTTTTTGGCATGTAGGTTTGGCAGTGTTGTTTTTTGGGATTACTGATGGACTACTGTCATTTGATTTGTATTATTTGTATTTATTTATTTTGATTTTACTTACATTATGTCTGAATTTATTATGTCTGTATATGTATTTTATTGGGTTTTTAGTTTGATTTGATTTGAGTTGTTTTAGTGCTTCGGCAGGCTGGATGGAAATTAAATAATATATATATCGCATTTATGGATGTGTATGTACATGTACAGTGTGTGTGTGTGTGTGGTTGTACATACACATATGTAGTTTTTTTTTGTTTGGTGTTTGGCTTGGTGTTATGTTGGAGTCATTGTTGTGCTCTTATACCTTTTGTTCTTTGGTATTTTGAATTGTTTTTGGCTTTATTTTTTGTTTTTCATTTAAATGTTAAGTTTTGGAGTTTTGTTGTATGCATTTGTCATTTTTATTTAATCTCTTTATTTTAAAAATGTGTATAGGTAGTATTTATAAAGTTTTGGATCTGTTTTTAGTTGTTTTAATACTACAATTGATTGGTTCTGTTTTCCTCATTTGTAAGTCGCTTTGGATAAAAGCGTCTGCTAAATGACTAAATAAATAAATTGCGATCTATAGCACAATGAATCACATAATTTATTAGAGCAACAAAAAGACAAACGTTTTGCTGAAAAATGCACAATACACAATCTTCCAACCTAGGATGAAGTCATTATGTACATTAACAATAATTTGGGACAAATATAATGTAATTTGATGGAAAATGTTGTGAGTGGCGCTGAGGCGTTCTGTGGCACGGCAGGATTATGAACAGCGCCTGGATCGTCGGGATCCGCGGACAGTCGGTGGTGGTGCCACCGGTGTGCATACAGTCATGGAAAACAATATGTGGGAATTTTAAAGGCGTGGTGCAGGGCTGCAAATGTCGTCCGGTGTGCGACTGCCTTAAGGCTGGATAGCCTCTTGTTTCAGAGGTGGAATTGTCAAAGATTACTTTTAGAAGAGGACACCGTAACCTAGGCTGGTATTTTTTCCCCCGACGAGGGTAGGGGGAGAGGGACTAGTCTCAAGAGTCACGGTTCGCTACTGCATCTGAGAGGCGAAATGTGCTCACGCTTTGGCTGTGTGTCCGTTAGAGTGTACACTGCATTGAGTCCTTTTTCTCGGCTTACTGTCAAATTACTCTTAACGTGCCAATAACTAGTACAGTGAAGTTAAAGAAATTTAACACTTTAGAAAATCGATTTAGATGTTATAATCATGATACATATGTCAATCAATTTTTCCCGCACCCTTAATCGAGTCTCAAACCGCGCTGACAGTATCCCACCAGAATTATGTGAAAATTAGACAAAAAAATGCAACTCTCTAACTCTTCTCACCAAGTTTTTCCCTAAAGAGATTTGAGTCTTTACGTTTGCCCGTCTTGTATAAAAATGTCGGTGTGTTCAATATGTACACCTAGAGAGGCGAGGGCATCATGCGACTGAAAACTGAGTCTGGACGATTTACAACTCATCCTTTTCGTCTTCATCTTCTCTGATGGCGGGCCAAACGCACTGCCGTACATCTTGCTTACGATGGGGTGCACGATGTCCTCCAGCTCCTTCTTCTTGGCCTGGAAGTCCTCGAGATCTGCGTCCTGGTGAGACTCCAGCCACTCGATCTTCTCCTCGACCGCCTTCTCGATGGCCTCCTTGTCGTCGGACGACAGCTTGACGCCCAGCTTCTCTTTGTCCCAGATCTGGTTCTTCAGGAAGTAGGAGCAGCTCTCCAGCTCGTTGTGGGCGTCGATGCGCTCCTTCAGCTTCTTCCCCTTCTTTGGCGAAGCATTCGGCCTCGTTCACCATGCGTTCAATGTCCTCGGGCGTCAGCCGGTTCTGGTCATTGGTTATGGTGATCTTGTTCTTGTTGCCCTTGCCCATGTCCTCTGCAGTGACGCGCAGAATGCTGTTGACGTCGATCTCGAAGGTGACCTCGATCTGAGGGACGCTGCGTGGAGCCGGAGGGATGCCGGTCAGGTCAAAGTTGCCCAGGAGGTGGTTCAAAACATCATGTGAATGTGTGAGTGCGTGTGTTTATGTGTTTATGTGTTAGACTAGTTTATATGTCCTAGATTTATCTAATAAAGCCTTATTTATATTGAAAAGAGAAGTATCTTGTGTTTTGTGCTTACAGGTTAATGCCGATCTTGTTACTGTGCTAATAAATAGTGTTTTCACTATACTTTGGATATTAATATCCATTGCAGAATTGATGTTATATGTCTCGTTCAATGAATCGCTGGCCGACTCCGTGATCAGCCGTAAAACCGTGATTCTGTCCAAATTCCCTATAAAATCTTAAATGATTCCCTTTCAGCTAAATTGTAAGTTTCCCTTACATTTATTGGTGGAGAATGCGGGCAGTTTAATCTAAATTGTGAGCATAAACCAAGTTATTTAATCTTTTCTATTGCTACGGATGAAAGATGAGAAGCTTCTGTCAAGACTAGTGTGTGTGACGTAAGCAGTGCGCGGCTGCTTGAATTAATGAATGCAGAGAAGGCTGTAACTCGAGTCTGCCTCTCCATTGTTAAACTGCAGTAAGTGAACTTCAAGTTAACATCTGAGATTGTACAATAAGGTAGAAATCGATCGTGTTGCTCAATTTTCTGTAATGCTTTGTTTATAGCTGAATTGATGTCATTGCTTGTTCCAGTGTCATTCAATAGCTATACTCCCAACAGGGAATCTCAGTTACCGTTAGCTGAACAGAGCTAAACTGCAGTAATTAAAGGGAAATAAATCGGTGAATAAAGAAGTTTTGAGCGTATTCCTCAATCTATTTATCAAAGCCTTATTCATAGCTTGATTGTCAGTGCGTGTTCCATTGCCCAATCAACTATGCTATTTGACTCCCTGGGTTAAACATTAGAGAATAATGCTTGCCTGTTGGTGTCTGTTCACAAAGTGAATTTAATCTCGCTTAGCACTGCGTGTGTCAAAGCATGATTTGAATGGGAGTGTTTTAAAAGCTTGATCAAGTAAATTTTAACTTTGTACCAACAGCGAAGAAAACCTGTTGTGTTTAGGTGACCAGAGATACTGGCACGGAGATTTCAGATCCGCTGAGATCGCTATCACTATTTCCCTCAACTGCAGCGCGAAGCTGCTATTTGAATAAAATTAAATTTAGCTCTGAACGAACTGAGAGTTTAAGCGCCACACCTCAAAACCATCTAAAATGGTGTTTGTTATTTGTACAGTGTTGAATTGCGCCGACATTTCATGTTGCATGCTTAACAGTACTCGCAATGTAACAATTCACGTGCTTGTCCCCTAGAGTTTGTTTTGGTTGCCATAGTTACTATCGTGTTACTATCGTGACACAGAAGTCTTAACCTACGTCCGGAGCAACTCTGAACTGCGCACGCGAAGCACATCGACGCTATTGTAAACAAACTACACGGTGTTGCTAAGCTAACGAAACGGTTGTGTTTACATTGAAGTATATGCTAAAGCCATTAGCCTCAAAGGTTAGCACTTAGCATTAACATCCAGTGGTTGAATAGAGCGTCTGTATGGGCAACACCAAAGTGATTTAACCCTTTAAACATCTCAAATAATGCACTTGTTGGTCTCTTTCTCTCTCTTATTTCTCCCTTTTCTCACTTCTTACCACTTATTTGCATTTTACTAGAAAGGGAAATGCTGATTCACAATTATTAATTGTGCCAAATTCAAATTTAATTAAAACAATGAATTTATTTGGAATCATTCACATTTTTCCCTCAGATCATTTCATATGATCATTACTTCTAGTATTCCCTCTCATGCCTAATCATTTTAGGTACGAATAAGCCTTGAACTGAGAAAGTTTAAGTAAACTTATTCTACCTAACTGATCTGTTACCCCTATCAATATATTCTATTCAGACTTATACTTATTTTATTGCGTTTTACCACTCTTTCTTCCTGTTTTGGTTACACACTTAGTCACTATTGTTTAACTTATTGATTTCCTTCTTTATTTAATTAAATTTTTTCTTATTTTGTCCATTTATTACTTTTTAATTTTACTTTGTCTTACCATTCCCTTTCCTCTGTGTATCCTAGCTTGGGAACGACACACCTGAGCCCTTAATAGGAGACATTGTTATCCCTCACTACGTTGTTCAAATAAATTAGAAAGACGACTCTCTTTCACTTAAAATTTATTTTTGTTTGATTAGTTTTCCTGCACCCTTAATCAAGTCTCAAACCGCGCTGACAGAATCCCACCAGAATTAAGTGAAAATTAGACAAAAAATGCAACTCTCTAATTCTACCCACCAAGTTTTTCCCTGAGGAAATTTGAGTCTTTACGTTTGCCCGTCTTGTATAAAAATGTCGGTGTGTTCAATATGTACACCTAGAGAGGCGAGGGCATCATGCGACTGAAAACTGAGTCTGGACGATTTACAACTCATCCTTTTCGTCTTCATCCTCTGATGGCGGGTCGCCTGCGCTGCCATACATCTTGCTTACAATGGGGTGCACGATTTCCTTCAGCTCCTTCTTCTTGGCCTGGAAGTCCTTGAGATCTGCATCCTGGTGAGACTCCAGCCACTCGATCTTCTCCTCGATGGCCTTCTTGATGGCCTCCTTGTCATCAGACGACAGTTTGCCACCCAGCTTCTCTTTGTCCCTAATCTGGTTCTTCAGGGAGTAGGAGTAGCTCTCTAGCTCGTTGAGGGCGTAGATGCGCTCCTTCAGCTTCTTGTCCTCATCAGCGAAGCGTTCGGCCTTGTTCACCATGCGTGCGATGTCCTCGGGCGTCAGCCGTTTCTGGTCATTGGTGATGGTGATCTTGTTCTTGTTGCCCGTGCCCATGTCCTCTGCGGTGACGCGCAGAATGCTGTTGACGTCGATCTCGAAGGTGACCTCGATCTGAGGGATGCCGCGGGGAGCCGGAGGGATGCCGGTCAGGTCAAAGGTGCCCAGGAGGTTGTTATCCTTGGTCAGCGGACGCTCACCTGGAAAGATTGAGGGAAAGAGTGAGAACAGATTCTACTCTGAAGATTAAAGGCACAATAAGCGCGTTATAGTTAATGTTTCTCGTTAGATAATAGACAGTTATACTATAATTGCAGTTAGATAACGTTAGAAACACCTTAATAATGACCATAACCAGATGCTAATTATCATATTTTTAAGCTTTTAGTCTTTCAGAAATCTTTCTCTGTAGGAGGTTGAATGTGTTTCAATGAAGACTTTTCATTCAATGAATGCAAAAAAGAGTTTCGCTGAATGATATAATAAAATAACACTGGGATGTGAGTAATTAACCTTAAAAGCAAACAATTATGACCGGCAAAACACTTGAGCAACTAGAGTAGAGCTAAATACATGTAGGCATAGGCGGAAATCCCGGGGGGAACCCCCTTATCTGAGGGTCCCCTCCCCCCCTAAAAATTATTAAAAACCACGCTGTGTATTGTAAATAAGAATGTTTTATACTTTGTAAGTAATAAAACAACACAAACGAGGCAAAAATGCATTTTAAGTTTAGAAACATTCTGAGTCTCCCCCTCCCTTGCCTCACAGTGATTTGGTCCAGATGCCTACTTTCCTCTTTCCTCAGTGTTGCCAAGTCCGTGGTTTTCCCGTGGAATTGTGCTACTTTAACACTGTTGCCGCGGGTTGTATTTTAGGTTCACTGGTTGAATCGATCCCAATAACGTGATATTTAGCCGTGGAATGCAAATTTTACCGGAGGAACCCCGGTGAAAAATGTGTATTTAACACCCGATTTTTACCGGTGAGCCCCCCTTGAAACGCAATTGGGCTAATTTTGGGCTAGTTTTGAGTAGCAATTTGCGGGGGGGGGGGGGGGGGGGTTCTTTTCGAAAACCTGGCAACCCTGCAGACACAAGTCCGGTGAGCGAGAACAAAAGTCAATTGTTGTGGAACTCTGCTGTCAAGGCTATTTTATTCACTTTGTAAGGAAATTAACTCTTTTGAGAGGGGAATCGAATCTGAAGATTCAAAATCAACCTGATTAGAACTGATTCCAAATTTGATAGTTTCAGTGGTGGAAAGAGTACTGAAAAAATATACTCAAGTAAAAGTACCATTACCTTCCAAAAAATTTAGTGTGAGTAGAGTAAAAGTACTTGTCCAAAAAACAACTTGAGTAAGAGTAAAAGAGTAGCCTATTTAAAAGTACTCATGAGTATTGAGTAGTGAGTACTGAGCTGTGGATTCTACCCCCTCATAATAAATGCTGTACACCACAATTGATACCTTTTAAAAACGTTGTACATTCTGTAATTCACATGATCTTATTTGTCATAAAGAATGAAGAATATCTATCATCCAGCAGTTTTAATTTTGACTGCCAACTCTTTAAAATACATCAAAACAGCACGGAAACAGTATTCAGTTGAAGAAAAGATTTAAGTTATTCTCAGTACAATCATCCCCATTTAAATCAAAGTTTGAAAAAATTGATTTAAAATCATGTGTCAGGCCACTGAGACAGCATGCTGTTGTTGCACATAAAATATTAATGTTTTTAGAACAGTGCAAATACAAACACCATTAGAAACTCATAGTTCAGCATCTCACACCATGGTATGGGTTCAAATGAGAGCCCATTTCTCTCCAAAACGGTGCCAGTTTTAGTGTTTTGCAATAAAGAAATAAAAATAACTAAACTTGATCATTTATGTTACAATTTTAACATAAATGCACATTGTTCTAGAAGGATGGCAAATTGTTATGCTGATAATACAATTTGTAAGGAAAAATGCATTAAATAGCGAGTTATTTCTGGGGAAACTTTTTCAAAGGATAACACACACACACACACACACACACACACACACACGTGTCTTTGCTGAGCCGCGGCGGTCTCGGTGAATCAGCAGCATCCACAACTGAATGGAACAAAAAGTGTTGAACTTGAAAATTGTTTATGGGCGAGTGCACTTGCTAAATGAAGGCGGATTGTATAAAATGGGGAAAAAAATTAAAATAACGTTTTAACAGCGTGCATCACATGCTCAAACTCATCAAAAGTCAACAAGTTCAACAAGCAACAACGACTTAAGTGACTGCTGCAGAACGCACGCGAGAGAGAGACAAGTAAAAGTAAAAGTACACAATTTTTAAACTACTCAAAAAAGTACAATTACTGATAAAAACTACTTAATTACTGTAACGTGAGTATTTGTAATTCGTTACTTCACACCCCTGGATAGTTTACACTTTATCAACTGTTCGTCCAGCGAGACGTTAACATCAGAACATCTTAACGATTTGGATATTTATATTATGTCCTGGCCACGGTCATAATAACTGTTAGTGATGATTATTAAGCTACGAGCTAGGTAGCAAGATCTGGGCAAAGTTTTAACTTTAAAATACACAACACAAGACAATGATTCTTATAATGAAACAAGGTTTTATTGAGCTACTCTAAGGACAGATTAACTAAACTACTAAAACACACACACACACACACACACACACAGTTCTGAAGATGAGAGTTTACGGAGTTCTGAGGAAGTCCCAAAGTTCTAGTACTTGTTACTAGTTCTTAGATCGCAACAAGAAAATCAGAAAAGCAGAGATTGGCTTATATTTACAGCTTAAGATCAATTCACCACCAGTTTTCCAGCTAGTAAGGAGACCTTGTTTTACTTGCGTTTGAGTTGAGTGTGGAGAGGGGTCTTCTCTGTGGCTTGTCCCAGGGAATCCCGGCGCCTCTGATTGGTCATTTGGATGATGTCTTTTTGGGAGAGCCATCGTGGTGAATGGAGGTTTGCCTTGTGACATAGGAGCTTCAGAAGTCGGTTGCCTTAGGTACAGAGAGTGATGCTTGAAGTTCTTCTGAGAGTTTCTTTGCTTGGCTTTAGACTGCGAAGATTTCGGCAGTCACGAAGTTTCAACGGAGTGTTTGGAGTTCTGGATGACCCAATCGCTTGATGGTGCAGCGTGTGAGCGCAAGATGGAGCGCGGTCAACACAAAGGCGAAAGAGCCACAATCTGTTCGGACATAGGAGTTTTGATTGAGTCGATTTGGTCCGTCCCACGGGCGATTGTTCCAATCAGACGTTGTGGCAGGGCTTAGCCATGCCCCAGACGGTTCCTCTTTGTGCATAGATTAACATAATGCTCCCTCCATCACATGAGGAGACCATCTCTAAAAGTTTTGTTAATACTTCTATAAAGTGTTGTAATCATGCGTACGATACCAAAAATCATAATTTCATTCACACCAAGATCATCCAACATCAAGTATCTGGCATACACATTAATAAATTGTATCTACTAACAGGGGTTATAAAACATTGATTAAATTCCATCGATTACATAAAACACATTGAGCATAGAAAGGCACAAAACACATTATTCGTGGATAAAGTTGCCCTAGTGCCAATACTTTAAATGATGGTCTTTTGAAATTGTCTGTGTACGTTTCTGTGTTTCTTTGTTGGAAAGAACGAGTGAGTTGAAGAACAGGAAGCAAATGGTCAATGCGGTCATGGGATGTCACGCTGTATAGATCCTGTGCGTGCATGCAGGCCGGGAGGGTGTGATTAAATTAGCCATTTCATGTGTCTATACTCCTGTTCCATGCATAAGCGATCACGAGGTATCTCTCAACTATATGTTGTGAAAGAACTCTTTAGTCCTTGATACTGTAGGGTATCAGACCGAATCAGACAATTTAAGATTCGATCAAGAACATGGTTGAAACACGAGGAGCCGAATTCCACAGAAAGGCCCAAAATGACAGGATGTTTGTAAATCAGATCCCAGCGCCAGCCAGTCTGAAGCAAGCCTAACCAACCAACTCTTTCACAGAACAGCTTTGCAACATTAACACAAAAGAACAACTCAGGAAGGAGATTGTCAATTTTGGGGCAAGTAAGGAAGATTGATTGTCAAAGAGATGCACAGCATGACCATCACATGTAAATCCATGATAGTAATCACGATCACAAGCTCTTTGTATTGACTTCTCACCACCTAGAGCAGGGGGTTTCAACCTGTGGGGTGCCAGCACCTGTCAAGGGGGGCACGAGCATCAGTTAATTCAGAGACATTCTCTTGAGAATTTATGAATATGAGTTAACAAAGCTTTAGCCATCCACTAGGGGGCAATCTGACTCCCACTGCTAGTCGACAGTTAGAGCAGAGTTGGCTCGAGTATCAGTTACGCTCAGTGTTGCCAAGTCCGCGCGGAATTGGGCTACTTTAACACTTGCCGCATTTTGTAGTTTTGAGCTAGTTTTGAGTAGCAATTAGGCGGGTTTTGTTGTGAAAACCTGGCAACCCTGGTCACGCTTATTGACAGTGTAAGATGATTTATGATTAGCCGTGTCGGAAATTCAACCACGGATTGGCATGTTGTTATCTCAGAAACAGGCTCAGCCATCACATTGAATCAGGTAAACTGGTTATATATATATATGTTTCAGTATAATTAAGCACGCTATACCAGGGGCGGTTCTAAACCCTTTTTAGGTGGGTTTCAGCCCCCCTATCTGTCACCTTAGCCCCCCAAAACTATCTTACGATCAGGCCAGTGCTGCTTCCTCGAGAAAGATTTTCATTCTCACGTGTTTTAAGTCTTGTCAGTTTAAACATTAAAGAGGTCATATGATGCGATTTCAAGTTTTCCTTTCTCTTTGGAGTGTTACAAGCTGATTGTGCATAGATAAG
>JADLZM010019215.1:112518-124572 GCA_018148995.1 Sinocyclocheilus maitianheensis | reverse complement strand
AGTGTTTACTATTGTCATTTTGCATTATTGACACACTATTTTCCTAATTAATGCTGTTCAGTTGCATTGACACAATCTGTATTGTTAAAAGCGCTATATAAATAAAGGTGACTTGACTTGACTTGACCTGTGTCTCATTACCTCATTGCTTAGTCTTGGGCTGCGTTCCAGTCCGTTTTTTTATGCCCTTCATCATTGATTACATTGCATGAGTGCCCACTTCTGGCGGAACCCTTGGAATGGGCTGAACTGGAACGTCCTAAGCCCTTGAACACTAGATTAGAATCAGCTATGGAGTTGGTTTATTGTTTAAATTTTTTCCCTTATGAATTTGTTTGGTACAGCATTGCTATTATAAATGTTTTAAAAAATAATTTATATATTATAGAGTTGTTTCATTGTTGCATTGTGGTCTGTGGAGTGGCCTGAAGTGTGCATATGAAGTAGACTCGCTCCCTCTGTCAAAATCGAGAGGTCGAGGGTATGTCCATGTAAACTTCCCTCGTCCACTTGACGAAGTGGAATGCACTTCAAAATGGTGGTGGGGATTCTCCAGAGGGGAAGTGCTTAGGGAAGTTCGCGAGTGCGTGTCTAAAAGGGAACTGGAATGCAGCCTTAGGCTTAGTCTTGGCCAACATGGCTCTACGGTAGAGATTATATCGCCACCTGTTGGTTTGGCATGCTCTTGACAGTGCTTCATAGCATGCGTTTGCGTTTTCATGTGGATGGAGATTTTTTTTTAAACGGAAGGAGGAAAAAATCAGTTTATAAAAATACCTGTGTACATGTGGACATGCCCTTACCCCTTGTCCAAATACCCACACCTGCGGTCTTGAGCCACTTGAGAGCTAATGCGCTCGACAGGAAGTAAGTGCACAAGACTGTCCCAGGTCTTAAAAACGCCAAAGCGCAGTGCCCTTAACGTGCACACTAAATCCACACCATCTTGAATACCGCTCCGGAGCTGTATTCGAGGCATAGTGTATCCCATCATGCATCATGTTGTGGAAATAAATCGTAAGACTTTTTGCAGAGATCTTGCGAGAGGTCACGGAAACCTTTCCAATGCATGTTAAATATTAATAATAGTTAGATATTACATATAATTTGGTAGTATAACAAAAAGTTGCACGTTTTATTGGTGTAAATGAGTAGTGGTGATAATTATTTTGTACAACATTTGCAACTGCATTTTATTACTTAATTAGAAGCACCACAAAATTAAATTGTGTCATCTGTTATAGAGACTACTGAACAGATGTTTAGAAACTGATTTTAAAAATAAAGCTCTGTAAACACTTTTTTACAACACCATAAGTGTGCCCCATCAGGTAATGAAAAGTTATACACACACTTGTAGTCTTCATGCTCACTTGAACACTTGGACCAAATACAGGAAATACCTCAATTGTAGTCAAGTAGTCAAGTGCAAAAACCTCAAGTGCGGGTATTTGGACAAAGGGTACCTTGTGTTAGCACTGCTATTGTAAGCCCTAGTTTCCAGTGCACCTGTGTCTTGTCTTGGTTTTCTTTTTGCCTGTGCTCTGGCTATTGTTGTTTGGACTGCCCTGTCTGTGCTTTGGACCTTTTGCCTGTTTGGACTATGTTTGTTGATTACCCCTTATTAAAATCTGCGTTTGGATCTTCAATCTTCTTGTCTCTATGTAGTGCATAACAAACACCATGTCAGCTAAGATTTTCGAGCAAATAATGGCTTAAAATTAAGCAAAATATTGAAAGAAAAAAAGTTTTGAAATTTACCTTAAATTAAAAAAAAAATTTAAATCTAAAACTATCAAATTAAAGTCCCTGTAAAGGCAATATTAAATGTGTTCTGAGTTTGTCACACCACAGAAAAATGTATTAAATGTATATTAAAATCTGCTCAAGTAAATAACATAAGTTATCAAAATCTTGAAAAAATGAGTGGTACACTCATTGCTCTCAAATGCTGGGGGCATGTCCGCTGTCTGCGCTGAAACCACGTCCACTCACGGGAAAGCTTATCAGTGAATCCCAGTTGTCTCAGATAAAAGTTTATAAAAATATCCGGTGTAAAATGATCACTGCAGAGGCGGGTGTTGGTGGTGATTTTCAGCTCTCCATCAAGGTGGCTCTTTAATACACAAAATCAATCCACCTCTTTTTGATATAATCATTATTAGGACATTTAAATAAGGACACACAGCTGTTTTGCTAGTTATCACAACCAGGTAATACGCATTTCCGTGATGAATGCATAGCTAGCTAGCAAACTGTAGACTGTAGTAACTAACGGTGCTGACAGTAACTCGCGATTGAGCGGGTAAACTGATGCAAATGTGCTCTAGTTATAGTGTTAGTGGAGGGGCCATGATCGGTAGCTCCAGTGCGTCATCGAGCCACCGTTTTAGCCCTGCCAAAAAAATCCTGAACACAGAATTGGTGAAAAATTGTTTAACGGTCTAACTCCACTACTCAGTACTACAGAATTCACAGTCTTTGTAATGTGTTTCAGCAATACATCTGCAACATTTATAATGCGTTTAGAAATACTTCTCAGAATTGACTTTACAGGGACTTTAAAGACCTTTTCATATGAATCAGCTAAATAAAAATATTTTTTGTGATTTAACACACCAGCAACATTGGCAATTTTAAGCGAGAAATTGCTTAATGTAGCAAAGGGAAAAACTTCTTGAAGTTTTTTTTTTGTTAAGTTTTATCATCAAAATCTAAAACAAAACCATTAAAACCATTTTCATATAAACTAACTGAATAAAAATTGGATCATAAATGTAATCCAACAAGATTAAGTAAATGGAGTCAGATTTGATGTCGCTCACCTTCATAAACTTTGATGGTCACGGCTGGCTGGTTGTCCGAAGCGGTGGAGAAGATCTGGGATTTCTTGGTGGGCACAACGGTGTTCCTGGGAATGAGTTTGGTCATCACTCCTCCGACCGTCTCAATGCCCAGGGTCAAAGGGCAAACGTCCAGAAGCACCAGGTCACCTGTTCAACACATTTCAGCCATTATGCATCTCATAAGAGACTTGGTGTGATTAGACAGCCCAGCCCTAGATGTGGCCATCATTAAAGGTTGTAGACGGACTTACCGGTATCCTCTTCTCCTGACAGAACTCCAGCCTGGACGGCAGCTCCGTAAGCCACAGCCTCATCCGGGTTGATTCCTTTGGATGGCTCCTTGCCGTTGAAGAGCTCCTTCACCAGCTGCTGGATCTTGGGAATACGAGTGGAGCCGCCGACCAGGACGATCTCGTCGATGTCAGACTTCTTCAGGTCAGAGTCATCTAGAACCTTCCGCACTGGTTTCATGGTGGAGCGGAACAAGTCCTATGAGGAGAAAGAACAAAACATTGGTTATTTTCTATGAATTGAACAGATACAGGCACAATCACAGTTATTTTTTATTTTATTTTCAATAAACTACAACAGTATTTTTCAATATTTTGAATAAGTTTTTTTAGTTTTTTTTTTAGATTCAGTTTTCATTTTAATTCAAAAGTTTTAGTAATCTGCCGTGAGTTTTACTTTTGTCATTTTAAAAAGAAAGGAAAGGACAGGTGGCCAAGTATGATGTCATATACCCGGCACTTCACCCATCCAAGTGCGTACACACACCGTGAACACACACCTGGAGCAGTGGGGAGCCATTTTTGCTGCGGTGCCCGAGAAGCAGTTGGGGGTTCGGTGCCTTGCTCAAGGGTCTCACTTCAAGTTGAGGTATTGAGGGTGGAAGAGAGTGCTGGTCATTTACTCCCAGTCATTCACTGTCGGTACTGAGACTCGAACCCGCGACCTTTGGTTTACAAGTCCGGCTCTCTAACCATTAGGCCACAACTGCCCCATTTTTAGTTTTTTTTCAGTTTTAGTGATACTAAAATATAAATGAACAAACTAAACTCTCTCTCTCTAGATAGATGGATAGAATTTTTTACAAATATTATAATTCAGTTAACATTTATTTTATTTCAAGTAATGAACATAACTTAAACTAAAAGGAAATTTACCCCCAATATTTTCAAATTTCAGTTTTATTCAAATAAATGTATTTAATATTATTAATAAATTGCAGTTTTATTAACATTATTAATACATTGTAGTTCTAGCTTTGTTAAGGATTTGTTGGTAAAGCAGAGCTTCTCTTACCATGTTGAGCTCCTCAAACTTGGCGCGGGTCAGCGTCTCTGAGAAGTCTTCACCCTTGAAGAAGGACTCGATCTCGATGCGGGCCTGATGCTGGGTGGACAGTGTTCTCTTGGCCTTCTCCACCTCACGACGCAACTTCTGCATGGCACGGTTGTCCTTGCGCACGTCCTTTCCGGTCTTCTTCTTGTATAGCTTGATGAAGTGCTCCATGACACGCTGATCGAAGTCTTCCCCACCGAGGTGAGTGTCTCCATTGGTGGCCACCACCTCGAAGACGCCGTTATCGATGGTCAGCAGGGAAACGTCAAAGGTGCCGCCGCCGAGATCAAACACCAGGATGTTCTTTACACCGTCACTCTTGTCCAGACCGTAAGCGATGGCAGCGGCAGTTCTGTGGAGAGCAGCAAGATGTCCATCAGGGTTATCATTAACCAAAACCATAAAAAATATTTATATAAAATAATATTTTATTTTATTTCAAGTAACAATACTTACATTAACTGCAATAAAATATATATTTTTTAATCCTAAACTTATTTTATTTCAGTTAGTTGCCAAAGCAACATTTCTAATTTTGAGATGTCATTACATACAGACCAGTCTCAAATCTCCCTTTTCTGTCAAAGATACTAGAAAAAGCAGTATCCTCTCAGCTTTGTTCCTTCTTAGAGAGATCGTATCTGTGAGGATTTCCAGTCAGGATTTAGACCGTATCATAGTACTGAGACTACTCTCATCAGAATTACAAATTACATTCTCTTATCATCTGAAAGTGGTTGTATCTCTGTATTAGTGCTATTGGATCTTAGCGCTGCGTTTGACACTATCGACCACAACATTCTTTTGAGTAGACTAGAAAATTATGTTGGCATTAGTGGAATTGCATAGGCATGGTTCAAATCTTACTTATCTCACTGTTATCAATTCGTAGCAGTGAATAATGATGATCACAAGAGTAGTATGGAGTACCACAAGGCTTAGCACTAGGACCGTTGCTTTTCATGCTTTAAAAAAAGTGAAGTGAAGTGAAGTGACATGTGGCCAAGGATGGTGACCCATACTCGGAATTAGTGCTCTGCATTTACCCATCCAGAGTGCACACACACAGCAGTGAACACACAAACCGTGAACACACACCCGGAGCAGTGGGCAGCCATTTATGCTGCGGCGCCCGGGGAGCAGTTGGGGGTTCGGTGCCTTGCTCAAGGGCACCTCAGTCGTGGTATTGAAGGTGGGAGAGAGTGCTGTACATTCATTCCCGCCACCTACAATCCCTGCCGGTACGAGACTCGAACCCACAGCCTTTGGGTTATGAGGCCGATGCTCTAACCGGTAGGCCACGACTTCCCCCTTTACATGTTACCCTTAGGAGATATTATCCGGAAGCATACTGTTAGCTTTCACTGTTATGCTGATGATACTCAGCTCTATATTTCTATATACCAGTTCGCAAAACTAACAAAATGCATAGTTGATATAAAACTGGATGACTAGTCATTTCCTACCGCTAAATTCGGAAAAAACGTTAGGTGTTACAAAAGAGGTGTTAAGGCCGGGACACACCAACTGATGGTCGGCCGTTGGGCAACGTCAGGCCGTCGGTGAGTGTCTGTCAGGCTAGTTTGTTTGGTGTGTTCCTCATGTCGGCTCTCATCGGGCTCACGCCGGCAGCAGTTTGCCAGATTCAACATGTTGAATCGGCATCGGGGCCGTCAGCATGAATGAGAACTCTGATTGGATGTTCAGTTTAGTGAAAGAGTCAGTGCCCCAGATTTAAACTGAAAGTGATGAAAACGAACACGTAAATAAAGGCGGCACAGACAGAAGGCTGTTCTAATGTTACATGATTTTACCAAATCATTCAAATATGTGAATATTTTTATAACAACACGAGCCACTTAAAATGAAGAAAGTTATCAACATAACTGATATTCAAAATGGTAAACAAGCGCTGCTTTGTTTACATTTTATATATCTGCGCATCTCACATATCCTTTTTTCGGTTTCTCCTTTTGAATGACCAATATTTACTATTGATAACTGCTGATATTGACAAATAATTCCTCTCACACAGGTGCAGAACACATGTGTTAGTTTGCAGTTGGCTGTAGTCTGAGTGGTGTGTTCAAGCGCAGCTTTTTGGTCTAGACGCTGCCAACATGACTAGTTCTTTGAAGTCGGCTTGGTGTGTCCTTGCCTTTAATTGTCAGACCAAAAACCTCCACATGTAATAACCTAGAACACTGTCTAAGACTTGATGGCTGCTCTGTCAATTCTTTGCCATTAGTTAGGGCCCTAGGTGTGCTATTTGATAGCAAGCTTTCCTTCGAAAGCCACGTTTCTAGCATTTGTAAAACCACATTTTTCCATCTTAAAAATATATCTAAATTACTACCTATGCTCTCAATGTCAAATGCAGAAACGTTAATTTATGCATTCATGACCTCAAGGTTAGATTATTGTAATGCTTTATTGGATTGTTGCTCTGCATGCTTAAAGGGGTCATATGATGCTATTTCAATATTTTCCTTTCTCTTTGGAGTGTTACAAGCTCTTGGTGCATAAAGAAGATCTGTAAAGTTGCAAACACTAAAGTATTGTTGACGCTGCAGCCATGTCCTGAAGACGCTGTGTGCTTCGTTGTGAAAGCGAAACTACTTTGTTTGGACTATCAAAAGAGGACGATATCCGCTTCGTCATGCCTGGAGCTGATCCGTGCTGGTCGCTGAGGGAATACATCAACTTTCACCATGGACAAAGTGGAGTCCAGCCCGCCTCAGCTCACTCTATCCCGGCCTCAGCGCACGCTAAGCCGGGGCTTCCCCTCACGCTAGGCCGCTGTGTTTTTTTTCTTTGCCACTGATGATTCAAACGTTAGTTTTGTGCAGTAGAGTATCACTTATTGTTTGTCATTTCTCCGATCACAAATGCAGACAGAGTTTTATGTTTACACGGCGCGATGCAACGCAATGCTTAAAAAGACAGAATAAGTCATTATAATCAGTAATTATGTCCCCACTGGATGCAACAAATGCTTCGTTTGTAATGGGTTTTCATGTTTATGTCTCGTTGCTCCAGCCGGCGTCAACGTCTAGGAATGAAGCAGCATCTCGTTCCCTCGAGGAACCATGGTTACATACGTAAACTGAGACGTTCCTCTTTCACTGTCTTCCCACTGACTGGCCACCAAGAGGGGCACGGTAGGCCGCAATGGCCGCCACATAGAAAAGTTTCCACTTCAAGGCATACAGTTTCCTCGTGTAGGGAGCTCTGGATTGGAGGATGGTCTCAACAACCTCAGTTGAGAGACCAGAAGCTATGAGTTGTGCCCCCTCAGGGGCCACACCCATAACTTCCACAGCTCCGGGCTGGGGTGAAATATCGTGCCCTTCGCCTGTGAGAGGAGGTCCCTCCTGATGGGGATCTCCCATGGAGAGTCGTCAAGAAGGGAAATCATGTCCGAGAACCATACTCGGCCCGGCCAGAACGGGGCTACTAGCAGTAGACGGACCCCGTCCCGGGGCACTCTCTCCAGAACTCCTGGGAGCAGAGCGATCGGGGAAAGGCTTAAAGATGAAGCCTCGGCCATATCTGTACCATGGCATCCAGCCCCAGTGGAGCTGGATGAGTCAGAGAGAACCAGAGGGGACAGTGCGATGTCATCTGAATCACAAACAGGTCCACCTGAGCCTGGCCAAAAACTCTCCATATCTGCTTCACCATCTTGGGGTGAAGCATCCATTCCCCGGGCCTCGGCCCCTGCCTTGACAGGATGTCTGCTCCCATATTGAGATGCCCAGAAATGTGCACTGCTCTCAGCGAGAGGAGTTTCCCCTGGGACCACACAAGGATCTGGTGCGCCAGCTTATACAAGGGGCGCGAACGCAGACCTCCCTGGTGGTTGATGTAAGAGACTGTGATGTCTGTGATGTCGGTGCGCACCAACACATGGTGACCTCTTAGGTCTGGGAGAAAGTGTTTCAGAGCTTGAAACACGGCCAGCATCTACAGACAATTTATATGCCACGTCAGATGGCGACCACTCCACAGACCGCGGGCAGGGTGGCCACTCATGAGCAGGGTGGCCAGCTCCCAGCACCGGGCCCTGAGACAAGAACCAAGTTTTCCTCCACATGTCTAAGGCACGTAGGCATCTCCGAATCCCATACCACGCCCAGATAAGTGGTCCTCTGTAATGGAGAAAGCACACTATTCTTGCCGTTTAGTCTTAACCCCAGCTCTCTCATGTGAGCGAGAACGACATCCCGATGTCGAACCGCTACCTGCTTTGAATGAGCTAATATCAACCAATCATCGATGTAGTTGAGTATGCGGATGCTCTGGAGTCGCAATGGAGCCAGAGCAGCATCCACACACTTCGTGAAAGTGCGGGGTGAGAGTGCAAGGCCGAAAGGAAGAACACGATATTGGTAAGCTTTGCCCCCAAAAGCGAACCTCAGGAACTTCCTGTGATGAGGAAGGATGGAGACATGGAAGTATGCATCTTTTAGATCGATCGTGACAAACCAGTCCTCGGACCTGATTTGAGACACAACTTGTTTGAGTGTGAGCATCCTGAACTTCAGTCGCATGACTGAGCGGTTCAACTGCGTCAACTGACGCAGATCTAAAATAGGACGCAACCCCCCCCATCCTTCTTCAGAACAATTAAGTACTGGCTGTAGAACCTCTCTTCCCCAGAAGGGCCTGCCCTCACCAGTCCTGAACCCCAATAGTCAGGACTTTTTGGTCGAGGACCTCTTAGCCTGAAGAACGGTCCACAGATCCGGCTTAGGCTTAGAAGTCCCCGACCCAGACGCGGGGAAGCACGGGCGACAATGCTCTGTTTCTGAGCCTCCCTGTATGAGGAGCTGGTACGGGGAGGGGACTGCTCCCGCCCAGCAACCCCCAGAGCTGAGACGCGGCGAGGGAGGAACCGCTGAAACTCCACCGCCTGTTTACGGGCCTCCTGGTACATGTCGACGACGGAATTGACGGCGTCGCCGAACAGGCCAGAAGGCGCAAGCGGGGCATCGAGGAGGAAGACCCTGTCTTTCTCTTTCATGTCTGACAGGGTCAACCAAAAATGCCTCTCTGCTGCCCCCATAGCTGCCATGGACCGCCCAATGTCATGGGCGGTCTCCTTGGTGGCGCGGAGAGAGAGAGCAGCGGTTCTTCTTATCTCTGCGATGTTATCAGAGTTAAGCTCCTCGCCCTCGTCTAGCTCTTTAAGCAGGTCTGCCTGGTACGCCTGTAACACAGACATTGTGTGCAGACACGCACCGGCCTGACCTGCTGCCGCGTACCCTTTGCCCACCAGCGCTGATGTTGTAAGCAGCAGCTTGGAGGGCAGTGCTAGAGCCTTTAAGGACAATGCCACGCCTGGGGACAGATAGCTTGCCAGTGTCTGTTCAACCCGGGGCATCGCCCTATAGCCACACTCACTCAACCCCTCCACATTTCCATAACAATCTGAGGCAGGGATGAAAAGACGGGCCGAGAAAAGCTTGGCCCATGACCTCGACACCTCAGTGTGAAGGTCGGGGAAAAATGGCAGGCTCCAACATGGAGGTGGTGGCCTCGCCCGCAGGAAGCGTTCATCTAACTTGCTTCGGTGCAGCTCGGCCAATCGATTTTTAACTTGGCCACGGCGCGAGTAAGCACCTCCACTAGCTCCTCATACTGGGGCGATTGAGGGGGCGAAACCTTCAACTTCCTCGGAGGAAGACAGGCGGAGTGTCGAGCCCTCACCCTGGGAGGAAGTAGCCGCAGAACGGGCTTCCGAACCCAGAGATCGGGCTCTGGATCTGGCGGGTGAGGAAGGAGATAGGGACTCGCCCGTCTCCATTCCCTCCACCAGATTCAACTGCGAACCCCACGAATGCAGCCGCCGCTCTTCCTCGACGGAAGCAGGACCAGCACCGCGAAGAACGCTGGCGAAGGCTCCCTCCTCAAAAAAAGCCCTCCGGGAGCGAAGCATACGCAGTGGGAGAAGCTCGCAATGCGGGCAGCCGGTTCCCTCGAGAGCAGACTCTGCGTGCTCCGCTCCCAAGCAAACCACGCACAGACTATAACGCGGCTTGCTCTCACCCTTAGAGTGCTTTGTCTTAGTGTGAGCTATTGACATAGTGGAGCTTATTAGTTGTATTTTGGACAAACAACAATAAATAAGACTCACAAACACAGAGTTTTGAACTGACACACACAGAGCACTTTGCTGAATGACAAAAAAGCTGACGCCGGCTCCGCCGCACATGCTTTTAAGCTTCCTGGTCGATGACGTCACCCGCCCGTGATGTCGCGCCCTTCCATTGGATGGATTACACATGTGATTCAGAGTGTGGTCACAGAAGGCGTTCCCAAAGCGTTCTCCGACGCAGCTCGAGTTCCTGAAGAGGAACAGGTCATTCCTCTTCAGGAACTCGAGCTGCGTCGGAGAAAAGCTTGGCCCACGAGCAGAAGTAATTCTATACTTACGGCTCACTGATGATCCTCATTACACTACAATGGTTCCTGCATCTTTGGTGGCCTGGCGCTGGGCGTCATTGAAATAAGCGGGCACAGTGACCACAGCATGTGTGACCTTTAGAAGAGCAGAAACAGATCAGATGTTGAGTTTTACGGCAGTGCAACAGAGATTACATGTTTTCTTGGTGTTGGTGTCAAAACTTTACCTTCTCTTCCAGGTAAGCCTCTGCAGTTTCCTTCATTTTAGTCAGAACCATAGCAGAGATTTCCTCAGGGGTGAAAGTCTTCATCTGACCTGATCCGATGTCCAGCTGGATGTGAGGCTTGTTCTTCTTCTCAATAACCTGGAGGAGACACAGCAGGTGTTTAGTGTCCCCATTGAAGACAAAGAGACGTTTAGTTCAAATACAGTTCAAACACAGGCTGGCAGACGCGTTTACCTTAAAGGGAAAGTATTTAATGTCCTGCTGCACGGACGAGTCGCCCCACGTGCGGCCGATCAACCTCTTGGCGTCAAAGACTGTGTTCTCAGGATTGGAGGTCAGCTGGTTCTTCGCAGCGTCTCCGATGAGACGCTCACCTTCGGTGGTGAAGGCCACGTATGACGGAGTGATGCGGTTTCCTTGGTCATTGGCGATGATCTCGACACGGCCGTTCTTGAACACGCCAACACTGGAACAAAATAAAATAGTATTTAAAAATAAAATACAAACTTATAAGTTAATTATAAATAATAGAGAAATGCTTTAAAGGGGTCATATGATGTTGCTAAAAAGAACATTATTTTGTGTATTTGGTGTAATGAAATGTGTTTATGCGGTTTAAGGTTAAAAAACACATTATTTTCCACATACTGTACATTATTGTTTCTCCTCTATGCCCCGGCTTTCTGAAACGCGCCGATTTTTACAAAGCAAAGGAAATGTTACAGCCCTTACCATACTGTGATGCAGTCTCCCGGCATGACCAGACAAAACCAATAAAACCCATTGCAATCGAGGCATTTGTTGCATCCAGTGGGGACATAATTACGGATTATAATGACGTATACTGTCTTTTTACGCGCTGCGTTGCATCGCGCCGCGTAAACATAAAACCATGTCTGCATTTGTGATCAGAGAGAAATGACAAACAAGCTCTACTCTACACTGCCCAAAACTCGCGTTTGAATCGTCAGTGGCAAATCCTTTAAATATAAAAAACGTACTTACAGACTGTGAGTTAGAACAGCCGGCATTGTAGTCTACTCTCCCAGGATCAGGAAACAGTCCTCCATAAAATGTGTGGCACACATCTGAATATTTGGGTTGAACTGTTCTGGAACAGTGTTGTAAATACAACTTAACCACTGATTTCTAGTCATGTCCTTCCAAAAGTGCCGGCGGCTAGAGTGAGCGTAGGCTTGTGACAACCACATGTGACGATCCCGGGCTGG
>JADLZM010019215.1:80540-94937 GCA_018148995.1 Sinocyclocheilus maitianheensis | reverse complement strand
TATATATATATATATAATATTTATGATTTGATTTTACAGTACTAACAGTAATTGATAAAAACTATTTTAAATGTATATATATATATTTACAGATGGTTTTACAGTATTAACAGTAATTGTACAACCCAACATATTTCCGCAGAAACTATAGTAATGGTAAATGGTCAATTTAATAGCCTACACAAATTACAAACAAGACAAAAATGTAAGCAATTTAAAATAATTATTTCTGCTGTAGTGTAATTCACCTCGCAGGTTTTTATTTTGACCTAATATTTCATAAAGTACGTGCGCAGTCTCATTGAAATTTGTAGGTTTTGATCATTTGTAATAAAAAAAGTCATCCACAAATGTAGCCTGCACCGAAGAAAATCACAAAGCTATGTTTCCTGATCCACATCTTTATTATTTAAATCAATATTTGCGGAGATATGCTTTTCCCAAGCAAGTTCTGAAAAAAAAGAACGGAAGGAAAAAATGAAATGTTTACAAAAACCTCATACATCTCAAGAACTGATCGAGAAAGAGAAAAGACATCGGACTCTCCAATGCATGACTTTAGCGTATTAAGATTCATATATGTATATTATACTCCTATATTAATAGTTTTGAAAAATAAAAGCTGACATGTCAGTCTCATTACTTCACAAAAGTATTCACACGCATTAGCTCGGTATATTTGGATAGAATAGTTCTGTACACATAAGGAACAGTGATATTTACATGCAGTCGACTGCCTTTGTCTCTACCAAGAACACAACAGAAGCACATAGCAGCAAATATTTATAGAGACAGTGTGGCGTCCATCTAAAGCTTTCTCTCGTAGCACCTAGTGTCATAAAGCTGCAATGATTATCTCAAATATGGCATGGTAGGAAAGAAGAGGCACGAGCGCTGGGAGACGCTCCACACTCTGTTTTCCAGGATTTCTATTGCATTTCTATAGGTTGAGGGAAATAAACCACTTGTTTGTGCTTGTTTCTTCATCCAGCACGCAGACCGGATGCATTTCGCATGCAAAACAGAGCGAGTCTGGCTTGCGATATACGACTGGATCAAAAAGCGTGGCTGTGTTAAAGAAGTCATCGATTTGGTTCAATGGGATCATTTCTGTAGCTTATAAGCGACGATTAAAGACTTTGTGACAAAAGGTGTTCTGTGAAATGCTACCACTACAATAGCAAACCGCTTTTGTCCCTCGTCAGAGCCTGTAGTGCATTTGTTATCTGGCCGTGTTCGGAAAAGCATACAACCATACGACTCGTGCTGTTTCTATACAAGAGAGCACACTGCACACTGCATACTGCATCCTGCACACTGCATCCTGCACACTGCACCCTGCATACTGCACACTGCATCCTGCACACTGCACACTGCATCCTGCACACTGCATCCTGCACACTACACCCTGCATACTGCATCCTGCACACTGCACACTGCACACTGCATACTGCACACTGCACACTACACCCTGCATACTGCACACTGCACCCTGCACACTGCACACTGCATCCTGCACACTGCACACTGCACCCTGCACACTGCACACTGCATCCTGCACACTGCACACTGCACACTGCATACTGCATTGTGAAAATAAAGTCAGAATTGTGACATAAAAAGTAGCAATTATTTTTTATTGCGTGGTGGAAACAAGCTTGACTATTTTTTTGTATATTTTCTATTTATATCTCACAATTCTTACTTTCTTTCTCTGATTTGTGAGTTTATCTCATTATTTTTACTTCACATCTTGTAATTCTGAGAAAATTAGTCATTGCGAGAAAAACGTCAGAATTGTCTGATAAAAATCTGCAATTACCTTTTCTATTTTTTATTTCCGAGTTTATTATTATTACGAAGTTCCGATTTGTGAGTTTATATCTTGTTTATTTATTATTTGCGAGTTTATTATTACAAAGTTCCGATTTGCAAGTTTATATCTTGTTTATTTATTATTTGCGAGTTTATTATTACGACGTTTCGATTTGCAAGTTTATATCTTGTTTATTTATTATTTGTGAGTTTATTATTACGACATTTCGATTTGCGAGTTTATATCTTGTTTATTTATTATTTGCGAGTTTATTATTACGACGTTCCGATTTGCGAGTTTATATCGTGTTTATTTATTATTTGCGAGTTTATTATTACGACGTTCCGATTTGCGAGTTTATATCGTGTTTATTTATTATTTGCGAGTTTATTATTACGACGTTCCGATTTGCGAGTTTATATCGTGTTTATTTATTATTTGCGAGTTTATTATTACGACGTTCCGATTTGCGAGTTTATATCGTGTTTATTTATTATTTGCGAGTTTATTATTACGACGTTCCGATTTGCGAGTTTATATCGTGTTTATTTATTATTTGCGAGTTTATTATTACGACGTTCCGATTTGCGAGTTTATATCGTGTTTATTTATTATTTGCGAGTTTATTATTACGACGTTCCGATTTGCGAGTTTATATCGTGTTTATTTATTATTTGCGAGTTTATTATTACGACGTTCCGATTTGCGAGTTTATATCGTGTTTATTTATTATTTGCGAGTTTATTATTACGACGTTCCGATTTGCGAGTTTATATCGTGTTTATTTATTATTTGCGAGTTTATTATTACGACGTTCCGATTTGCGAGTTTATATCGTGTTTATTTATTATTTGCGAGTTTATTATTACGACGTTCCGATTTGCGAGTTTATATCGTGTTTATTTATTATTTGCGAGTTTATTATTACGACGTTCCGATTTGCGAGTTTATATCGTGTTTATTTATTATTTGCGAGTTTATTATTACGACGTTCCGATTTGCGAGTTTATATCGTGTTTATTTATTATTTGCGAGTTTATTATTACGACGTTCCGATTTGCGAGTTTATATCGTGTTTATTTATTATTTGCGAGTTTATTATTACGACGTTCCGATTTGCGAGTTTATATCGTGTTTATTTATTATTTGCGAGTTTATTATTACGACGTTCCGATTTGCGAGTTTATATCGTGTTTATTTATTATTTGCGAGTTTATTATTACGACGTTTCGATTTGCGAGTTTATATCGTGTTTTTTTATTATTTGTGAGTTTATTATTATCACGACGTTTCGATTTGCGAGTTTATATCTTGTTTATTTATTATTTGCGAGTTTATTATTATTACGATGTTCCGATTTGCAAGTTTATATATTGTTTATTTATTATTTGTGAGTTTACTATTATGACGTTACGATTTGCGAGTTTATATCTTGTTTATTTATTATTTGCGTGTTTATTATTACGACGTTCCGATTTGTGAGTTTATATCTTATTTATTATTTGCGAGTTTATTATTATCACGACGTTCCGATTTGCAAGTTTATATCTTGTTTATTTATTATTTGCGAGTTTATTATTATTACAACGTTCCGATTTGTGAGTTTACATCTTGCAGTTTTAAGCTTATATCTCACAATAATGACTTTACATCTTGCAATTCTTAATTTTCTCAGAATTGTGAGGAAACAAGTCAGATTTGTGAGATTTAAACTCATAATTGCAAGAAAAAAAAGATTAAAAGCCGCAATTACCTATTCCATGTCGGAAATGACTTTCCATAGTATTCAGCAAGCGTACATCAGGAAAATTAAATGGTTATTTTGCATTTCTGATTTAATTTTTCTATTATTCCCTCTTCAATCATCACACAGTTAATGCAAAGTCAAGTCAAGCACTTTGCATCGTGGGAAACAGTATTGTGCGCAGTGTGCTCTGTTGTATACACACTGCTGAAACAGCACACAATCCACATTTCAGTCTTCACAAACCTTTCAAATATTCCACGTGATTTCTGTGCACTGTGCACTTACTTCAAAACATTTAAATGATCACTTCAATCTACTGCATATGACATTTTTAAAGTCAAATATTCTAAATGATACTTTCAGTAAGTATACATTGACACATATTATATGCTCTTTTTGGAAGAATGCAAAGTCATATTCAAATATAATCCGTTGACTAATTCGAGACCGACCCGTCGCCCTCTGCACAGTTTTGGCTCAGCCGCTGTCCATAAGTCTAGCAGCTTCATCAACAAAACCTCATTCAGTAGCTGTTGTTCACAACAACCGAGTCCTCAGTTTAAAGCAGGATGGTCTGAGACCGAAGCGACAGGTGCACTAACATATTGACTTGTTTTTAATCTCAGTCTCTCATTCTAGTTTACTCTATGTAGCTCAAAACATAGAAAAGGGCAAAAACAACATTCAGGTGATACAGTACGTTCTGAGTTGAAATTAATAGAAGTCCTCCGCCGCTGCTTTGGGCAATAGAGCAGGAGGGTTGAGCGCTCCTCTGTCCCACACCAGGCCTCGGCCTCCAAACATACTCTATTCAAGCACATGAATGCATGCACAAGCTCTATTTCACTGCATTCGGAGAAGCGCAATTCATTATGCATCGCAACAATGCATTCCGAGTCTGCTACGCTGCCTTTCAAAACTTTGGGGTCAGTAAGATTTAATAATTTTATTCATCAAGGATGCATTAAACTGATGAAAAGAGACTGTAAAGACATTTATAATGTGACAAAAGATTTGTTTCAAATTAATGCTGTTCTTTTGAACTTTCTGTTCATCAAAGAATCCCGAAAAATAAAATGTATCAGTTTTCAATTAAATTGATCATTTCATGAAAGTAATTTAAACTGAAATTTTTGCATTGATTTTTTTAATTAATTTTGATTACATCAACTTAATATTCAGTGTAATTTAAACTGAAATGTCTGCATTAATTGATTTTTATCTTGATTACATCAACTAAATATTAAGTGTAATTTAAACTGAAATTTCTGCTTTAATATTCACTAATTTAATATTGCGTAATTTAAACTGAAATGTCTGCATTAATTGATTTTTCTTAAAAAATAACAGATACAATTAATAGATAAATAGACAGATAATAGATGTGTTGAAATTAGTTGGAACAACTTAATATTTTTGAGTGTACATGTTGTCATAACTCAAAAAGACTGATGCAAACTGTTGCGCTAAATTATTATTATTATTTTTTTTTAGCCAAAACATTTATTTTGTATTTTGAGTGTAGAATGATTTCTGAAGGATCATGTGACACTGAAGACTGGAGTAATGATGCTGAAAATACAGCTTTGGTCACAGAAATAAATTACAGTTTAACAGATATTCACATAGAAAACAGCTGTTTTAAATTGTAATAATATTTCAAATTTTTTTCTGCATTTTTAATCAAACAAATGCAGCCTTGTTGAGCAGAAGAGACTTCTTTCAAATCATCAAATCTTTTGAATGCTTGAATAATCTACTTAATTTCATCCTGCATATCTGTGTACTTGTGTAGAGTATGTTTCTGCGGCCCAACAAACATCAACATAAACATTCGAGACTGGCACTAAGATTTGGACCTTAAACGTGATGGCGCGTTGCGTCTAAGCACCATGCGAGGTCTTCACTTTAAGAGGAACTCCCTGCAGTTTTAGTCTAGTTTTGATTGCTTGAAGGCTGCAGAGTACAGAAGATGCTGTCATTATATAAGTATATTCTTCAGAAAAGTTGGTGACTTATTAATAGCCTAAACCCTCGCGCCTGTAAAAACACAAAGCTGAAACAGTCTGTTAATGCCGGTTCCTCATAAACCCCTGAGTGTTTTCCGCTTGGCTACTGACCTGCGGCCAGCTCCTTTGCACTAAACCAGCTGATAAGGCCACACACGCACTCATAAGTACCCAACAAACCTGCCCTCAACCCACACACCTGCCCCAGACAAGCAGGGCATCCTTGGACAGTCCTCGGAAGTGGTTTAGTTTTTGGATTGTACTGAATGCTATTGTAATCGGGGCTGCATCAGATCTCCGTCGACTCGATCCTCTCCAGTCGGGTCGACACGGGCCACGGCGGAGCCAGCTGGTGCATCTCCGGCAGCTTCTTCTCCTCCGCCGGCGGGGTAGGAGAGGTGAGCGATATGGAGACAGACACAGGGGGCTCTGGCAGCGACGGCGTGGCTATCTGGGCTCCCAGCTTGTCCACGCGCTCCTCCAGAGCCTGGTTCTTCTGCAGCATCTCCACGTAGCTGAGCTGCAGCTGCGCCTGGTACTTCAGCACACGCTCTTTCTCGTCCTGCCAGGTCTGGCGCTCCTGGGCGAAGGTGAGCGCCTGCTGCTCGCGCTGCTGCCGCTCCAGACGCAGCTCACCCTGCAGTCGCTCCAGCTGCCGCCGCAGGTCGCCCGACTCCTGCCACTGGACCTTGGAGTCGTCGCTCTGCAGCGTGAGCAGCGGGTCTGGCGCCGGGAGCGCAGGGAGGGACGTGGGCATCTCTGGAGGGGACAGAAGACGCTCTCGGCTGCGGGACGCCACCAGCTGACCCATATCGGTCAGGCTGGGCTCACTGGAGCGACTGGAGCTGCTGCTGAGTTCACTGAGGGCCTTTTTCAGCCGTGCGACCTCCATCTCAAATGCGCTCAGCTTGTCCCGCAGCACTGTGACCTGCAGACACAGAGAGGGACATATAGACATATCAGATAGGGCTACATGATTCAGGGCAAAAATCTAATAAATAATATTATTTCACTGTAAAATAAAAAAATCTGTAAATGTATACTTTACTGTAAAATAAAAAAAGTTTTTAAGAAAAAATTATAATAGTATATGTATATCAATATGACTATAAAACAATACTAGTAATTATTTTAACTATGATTATGATGATGGTCATTATTATTATTGAGAAGAATCTTGATAATTTTATATATATATATAAATATAAAGTAGAGCCGCATGGTTTAGGACAAAAATATAATAAATAATATTTCACTGTAAAAAAAAATTTTTTTAAAGAACAATAATAAAAGTTTATGTATATCAATATGACTATAAAATAACACTAATAATTATTTTAATTATGATTATGATGATGGTTATTATTTTTACTGTTATTGAGAGCTGGATAAAACAAGAGCTTGAACAATGAGTTGTGTAGCATGTTCTGAAAGAAAGGGCCTGATCTTCCTAATGTTGTATAAAGCAAATCTGCAGGACCGGGCAGTTTAAGCAATGTGGTCTGAGAAATTCAGCTGATCATCAAGCACAACTCCAAGGTTTCTGGCTGTTTTTGAAGGAGTTATGGTTGATGCGCCTAGCTGGATAGTGAAATTGTGCTGAAGTGATGATGGGTTTGCTGAAACCACAAGCAGTTCTGTCTTAGCCAGGTTGAGTTGAAGGTGATGGTCTTTCATCCAGCAAGAAATGTCTGTTACACAAGCTGAGATGAAAGCAACTATCGTCGGATCATCAGGATGGAATGAGAGGTAGAGTTGACTGTCATCAGCATAGCAGTGATATGAAAAGCCATGTTTCTGAATGACAGAACCTAGTGATGCCATGTAGACAGAGAAGAGAAGTGGTCCAAGAACTGAGCCCTGAGGCACCCCAGTAGCTAGATGGTGCGACTTGGACACCTCACCCCTCCAAGATACCTTGAAGAACCTATATCATATAAGACATTGAATACTGAATCAGACTGAACTGCTGAACTGCAGACAGAGAAGAGAAGTGGTCCGAGAACTGAGCCCTGAGGCACCCCAGTAGCTAGATGGTGCGACTTGGACACCTCACCCCTCCAAGATACCTTGAAGAACCTATATCATATAAGACATTGAGTACTGAATCAGACTGAACTGCTGAACTGCAGACAGAGAAGAGAAGTGGTCCGAGAACTGAGCCCTGAGGCACCCCAGTAGCTAGATGGTGCGACTTGGACACCTCACCCCTCCAAGATACCTTGAAGAACCTATATCATATAAGACATTGAGTACTGAATCAGACTGAACTGCTGAACTGCAGACAGAGAAGAGAAGTGGTCCGAGAACTGAGCCCTGAGGCACCCCAGTAGCTAGATGGTGCGACTTGGACACCTCACCTCTCCAAGATACCTTGAAGGACCTATATCATATAAGACATTGAGTACTGAATCAGACTGAACTGCAGACAGAGAAGAGAAGTGGTCCAAGAACTGAGCCCGGAGGCACCCCAGTAGCTAGATGGTGTGACTTGGACACCTAACCCCTCCAAGATACCTTGAAGGACCTATATCATATAAGACATTGAGTACTGAATCAGACTGAACTGCTCACACCATTTGTTTGTTTGTTGCAGTGAGAACATCACAATGTAAGGATGTTTGTCTGTTTATTTTCTTTACTATATTTTATGATGTCTCTATTATCACTTTTAATTCCCACTGCAAACACATAACTCACATCAAACATCATTTTTGAGTCGCTGTGATGCTTTTAGATTGTTGGTGCAGGAAACATGAGAGTACAATGTATGAATGAGAATGTGATCTATTTCTCTGTTATCATCGTCTGACAGACAGACACAGATGTGTGGCGTCTGTACCTCGGCCAGCATGGTCTGTAGCTCGGCCTCGCAGCGCTCCAGCTCCAGGGTTTTGGTGCAGAAGGACTCTTTGAGGCTGATCTCGGTCTCTTCTCGCTCTCTCAGCTGGGCGTTGAGGTCTTTCAGCTGTCCTCGCAGCGCCACCATCTCTCCGGCCCGCTGCGTCACCTCACCCTGACTCTCCCGCAGCTGCTGCTTCAGCAGAGAGATCTCACCCACCTTCTGACACACCTGCACACACACATGTACAACTACATACTTCTGTGCAATCTTAGCTATCTAGATATTTATACGGAATGACTCAAACGTATTGTTTTTGCATGCAAAAGCAACAAATATTTCACAATGGTTAGACATCTACTATAATTAAGTGAAATATTTGTTGCTAAACACTACTGGTTAAAAGTTTGGAATAATTAAGATTTATACTGTTTTTGAGTTTCCTCTGCTCATCAAGGCTGCATTTATTTGATCAAAAATACAGTAAAAATTTTAAAATAATATTGCAATTTAAAATAACTGTTTTCAATGTGAATATCTGTTAAAATTTAATTTATTCCTGTGATCAAAGCTGAATTTTCAGCATCATTACTCCAGTCTTCAGTGTGTCACATGATCCTTCAGAAATCATTCTAATATGCTGATTTGCTGCTCAGTTATTATTGGTCCTCAATTATTAATAATGGTTCTATTTATGTTGGAAATATTTTTGTGGAAACCATTTTTTTCAGGATTCACAGATGTATAGAAAGTTTTAAAAGAACAGCATTTATTTGAAATAGAAATATTTTGTAACAATATAAATTTATAGGTTAATTTGGATCACCTTAATGCGTCCTTGACGAATAAAAGTATTAATTGCTGTAGGGTATCAGAGTGAATAAGGCAATTTAAGATTCGATCAGATTGGTGTTGAACAACCCAAAGAGTCAAATTCCACAAAGAGGCCCAGGATGACGTTAGACCACTGTCAGTAATCACGAACACAAGCTCTTTGGATTGACTTCCCCCCACCTTGAGGACAAGAACCAGACTGAGATTCTTTAGGAGACCTTTTAACCTCTCTGGTCTTCACAGAACATGTCCTTATGTCTACAGAATGGCACAAAAACTAAATGACGCTAAAAGGACTTATGAGCAACTAATCATTTCTATGCATAACTCCATATCATGTAACCCACACATTTGACTATCATGTTCTAATCACTTATTGTGTGTGTATTTTGAATAACTATTGAATAGTTTATAGGATTACATTCATGTTGGGTATGTATGAGTTTGAAAATTCATGCTTTAAACGTTTCTATCAATCAATACTTTGTCAAATGTATCATATTCTTGTTATAGAAATCATGTCCAAAATTATACTCTGCAAGAGCGGGAAAATTCGGACCATGTGACTGATAAGATCACATGTTGATTTATGAATTGGGAGGAGAAATATAGCAACACCCCGAGCTAAGACAGTGTCTAATTGGTCAAGACACAATTTGGGATGTGTCCAACACTCAGGACACCATCAAATCGTGCTTTTAGGTTTTTTTTAGGCATTTTGACCCTGCTTTTTTTTAGTGCTCTTTGAGCGTGCTCTGGCTTACATGCCAGCTGCTCCTCTAAAACCATGAGGGGAAACGCCACCTAGTCTCGTCAAACTTTACTCTTTTCTTTCTTTACTTTAGTTTCTCTTCTTTTCCGTTGAGAGTTTTGTGTTCTGAGTTAAGTTTTGTCAGCGAGTTCACCTCGAGTCTGTGATCGCCTCAAAACTTCAACCATCCCACAACTCCGCATCTTCAGCCAACACCCAACCACTGGCTTCCCAAGACATCACTTCAACGACTACTGAACTTCCAGCCAATCAGCAACCTCGGGAAACGCCTCTTGGCAACAACAAAGGGAACCCCTTACACAGGCAACTCAAGTACCTCCAGATTCTAGCTGAACTGGTGCATTTAATATAAATTTTTACCTCACCGAGGAACTCAATTCGAGGGTTAATTAAGTGATTGATGGTTGTTCAGGTCTATGCAATTGCACATATTGCTGTTCATATTAGATCATATTGTCTTAGATTTAGCCAATAGTCTTATTCATATTGAAAAGAGAAGTATCTTGTGTTTTGTGCTTGCAAGTTAAACTGCCGATCTTGTAACTGTGCTAATAGTGTTTTCACTACACTTTGGATATTAATATCTATTGCAGAATAGATGTTATACGGCTCATGCAATGAATCGCTGGCTGACTAAATGATCAGCTGTAAAACAGTGATTCTCTCCAAATTCCCTATAAAATCATAAATGATTCCCTTTGAGCTAAATTGACCTGTTTCCCTTACATTGCTTATATACTGTATATCATAAAATAACTAGTGAAACATCTACAATAACAGGGAAATTGTGTGTATATATATATACACACACACACACACACACACATATATATATATATACATAAACCTAACCCTATGTTTCAACAGTTTTCATTTTATGAACTTACATATTTTAATATATATACTTTATGAAGTTATATAAGACTTCATAAAATAAATTTTTAAGGTGTTCTTATTCTAGAGAGTATTTTACACAAATCTGTTTTTACACCATAATTTTAGTCCATTTTCTAGGAAGAGAAAGACTGTAATTTTTAAGCGCTACAAAATTAAGCGAGGTTAATGTTTTACAAAATAAAAATATCTGCCAATTAGGTCAGAAAAATAAATGTATTTTCCCTTTGAATTAAGTAGATTTTTTCAGACTCCATCGGCAGACATTTGTTCTTGTCTTAAGCATAAATTTCGATTAATTTCCCAGAAAACAAATCATTGTGCTTCTCAACTAAATGTATCTTGATTCAAGGATGTTTAGATGTTTTCACTGGAAAACAAGACAAAAGTACTGAGGAAGAACATCACTTTCTGCAGTGGATGTGCATTCACTGCACTAGGCTACAGATGTTAGTCTCTAACTAACTAACTGAAATCCAACTGTGATTTGATGTCAGACGAGTCTCTCTCACCTCCCACTTGGTCTCCTCCAGTCTGGGCAGGATATCAGCCTGCTCCTTCCTGAAGTCCAAGCACTTCTTCTCCAGCTCCTCTCTCTGAGCGAGCAGCAGCGTCATCTCGTCCTGCAGCCGCCGCTTGTCCTGCTGCAGACGGGCGATCTGCGCCTGCAGGGCCTGCTGGGTGCGCTGGGCCCGTCGGGTCACCTGCTGCAGACGCCCGGCGTAGTTCTGCCTCAGCCCCTCCATCTCATGCTCCCACACGCGCTGCTTCTCCTCGAACACCTGCACGATGGCCGCTTCGCTCTGGTCCAGGTTTCGCCGCATGTGAATCACCTGCGAGGAGGGCAGGGCGGCCGAAACACACGAAACACAAGCTTGATTTCATGCATTGTTGCATGCTCACGTCATGCGTCTGATTGCAATACTTAATGCAACTTTGCATAATCTTCTTCTATGTCTAGCTACATGAATAACAGCACACCTCAAGAAAAATCAAATAATAATAATAATGTAATAATGTAAAATGCATGTAGAAAGCATACATGTACAACAGAATCGTGTTTTTGCTTTCATGTCTGCATTTGCATACTTGCATAGAGAAGGCTTCTGACCTTATTGGCAGGTGATGCTACTTTTTGGAACAATAAATGGCAATGGCAAATGTATTTATATAGCACCATTAATTACAACCCATGGTTGTCCAATGTGCTTTAAAAATAAATAAAATGAAAACACAAAAACACATTTACTTAAAAATACACGAAGTATAATAAAAACAATAAAATGTAAGGCAGGAGAATGTTCATTTAGATTAAAAGCCTTATCAAACAAATACGTTTTTAAGATAGATTTAAAAGCAGATACAGAGGGGGCAAGTCTGATTGTGATAGGAAATTCATTCCAGAGTCTGGGGGCAACTACAGAGAATGCACGGTCACCTCTGCACTTATACTTCGACCTAGGGATAACCAACAGTCTCTGGTTGGAAGACCGAAGTGATCTGGTGGGAACATGTTCAATCAATAGGTCAGAAAGGTAAGATGGACCCATACCATTCAGAGATTTGTACACTATGAGTACAATTTTAAAATCAATTCTGTGGCAATAAAAACTGATTATTACTTTGTTAACAATAAAAATGGTTGCTCTGTTTATAGTCAAACAATATTTCTACTAAACCAAAGGACCTTTCTAGGTGAAAATGTTCCATATATGATTAGTGAAACTCGCTGACTTACTTTCACACTTTTGGTATGCAAAATTAAATAAATTAAAATAAATAAGTATCCAATGGTGTATTCAAAATAATAATAATAATAATAATAAAGATTTTAAAAATCCAATGGTGTATTTACAATTAAAGAAACTGAAAAAAAAAATTTAAATGTAAAATGAAACAAATAAATAAAAATTATTTGAAAAATATCCAAAGGTGTATGCAAAATTACAATTAAAAATAATAATTAAATAACATCCAATTTTGAAGGCAAAATAAATAAAAAAAATCCAATGGTGTATGCAATATTAAAGTAATTGAAAATAAATAAATTAATTACCAAAAAACCCAATGGTGTATGCAAAAAAAAAAAAAAAAAAAAAAAAAAAAAAACCAATTTTTATAAAAAAAAAAAAAAAAAAAAAAAAAAAAAAAAAATAAAAAAAAAAAATTTTTATGAATCTTCCAGAAAGCTGTAGAATAATTACAGAAACTTCTAGAATGTTCCCGTCCCCACAAAAGCAAAATAAAAAAAAAAAAAAAAAAAAGCATGCAAAATTAAAGAAATTTAAAAAAATATATACATACTGGTGCATGCAGAATTTAAAAAAAATAAACAAATAAAAAGATGAAGCTCACAAGTTTTGCAATCTTGAATTTTGTCTACAATTATAAACGGTTTACAAGACAAGGTGACAAAAGCATTCTGCAGGTGGCACATGGTAAATTAATACATATATAATGCTAATGAATTTACAAAGTTCTTTCACCTCACTTACTTCTTGTTCTCTCTCCCACAGACGCTCCTCCAGGTCCTGGATCACGTCGTCGGAGGACGGAGAGGGTCTCAGGGGCGCTGGAGCGTCGCTCAGGTGACTAAGTCTCTGGTACGAGGAGGAGCTCTTGCCTGAGGAGGAGCGCCCGCTGTCGGAGGCGCTGATGCCGTTCTGGTAACCCGGCTTGTCCAGTTTGTCCAGGGCGACGGTGCCCAGCCGGTTGATGTGACTGGTGGAGGCACTGAGGGGTCCGAGCGCGGGCGGCGGGCCATAGCTGGAGCCTGTGTACGTGGGCAGACTGGTCAGAGAGTTCCTCCCGGAGTCCGACAGACTGCCCTGTCCGGCCCGGCCCGCACCGGCGTGTGTCCCGCGGCTGCCGGGACTGTCCTGGTCCCACTGTGGGCCGGACGCGTTTGGACCCCCCTTCTCGCCTCCGCTGCCGCTGCTGCCCGGACCGCCGGCTGTCCCGGAGCTGGACTGCAGGGGACACACCAGGTTCTGCATGGAGTGAAAGCTCTTGGGCACCACGGGTTTGAAGGCTGATGGACGCACCAGAGAGTCATTGGTCTGCAGAGACAGAAATTCATCTGAATGGTGACATCAAATACAGAATTTATTTTTTTGTTATTTTGTATAAACAATATTATAAAACGGAGAGTTCCGGTCCTTGATTCTGATTGGCTGAGATGCGTTCGAAACTGTTGTAAATTACTCTACAAACATACACATTTGTTTACGTTTGTCTGTTGCTCGGGCCGGCAACCACTTTGTTGCAACCACGACTGTTTCTGAGGAGCTACATTGTTTGGCGGAAGAATACTGTTTTTTATTAAAGGGGTCATATGATGAGATTTCAAGTTGTTCTTTCTCGTTGGAGTGTTACAAGCTGATTGTGCATAGATAAGATCCCTGAAGTTGCAAAGACTAAAGTCTCAAAACCAAAGAGATATTCTTTATCAAAGTTAAGACTCTGCCACGCCCCCCTAAAACG
>JADLZM010019215.1:64135-79646 GCA_018148995.1 Sinocyclocheilus maitianheensis | reverse complement strand
GAAGGAGGGACTTTGTAGAAAACGAAGCGTTTGAGAGAGGCGGGGCATAGAGGACCTACAATAATGTACAGTATTTGAAAAATAATGTGTTTTTTGAACATTAAAGCATGTCAACATATTCTGTTACACCAAATACACAAAATAATGATCTTTAAAAAAGCATCATATGACCCCTTTAATATCATTACACTTTATTTGCTCCGTTTTATTTTGTGAAACCTTACTACGTATATGGAATAAACGTTTTATAAAAAGCAATAAGCCCCGTGAAGCCGTGGTTTACAGTGAATTTATAACAGCTAAGGGGGTTTTAGGCACTCCGCTTCACGTCGTTAATAATTCACTGTAAACCACGGCTTCTTGGGGCTTATTGCTTTATTTTAGTATAACTATATGTTAATATTTTTAATTATCTTATTATTTTTACGTTTTCAGTTTTCATAAAAAATGTTACTTTAAGTTTAATGATTTTCTATGTGCTTTTGTCATTTTTAGTTTGCGTATATAGTATATATATTCTTTTTAGATTTAACTTATATATTTAACTTCAGTTTTAGTTCTGATCATTTTAGTACTGCAACTCATTTTAGTTAGTTGCCAAGGCAACATTTAGTTGAAAGTTGAAATTATAAGATAAGTTATAATAATGGGATAAAATTCATAATTATGACTTAAAGAGTTGAAATTATGACGTAAATCAAAATTATAATAGTCAAGAACTGTCCTAATTATGACTCTTTGGCCTGGTTTCACAGACAGGGCTTAGAGTAAGCCAGGTTTAGGCCATAGTTCAATTAGAATATTTAAGTAATTTTTATAAACGTGTCACAATTATGATTTAGCAGCTATCTCATAATTTCAACTTTTAATTACATAATTATGATGTATTATCTCATAATTAGGACTTGGTATGTCCTACGTTTTTTATTTTTATTATAATTCTGACTTAGTATGTCATAATTTTTGCCTCACAATTATGATTTAACAACTATCTCATATTTTCAACATTTAATCACAGTTTTCACATTTTATCTCATAATTACAAATTTATATGTCAAATTTAGACCTTTTATCTCATAATTATGACTTTGTATGTCCTAATTTATCATTTTGTATCTCATAAATTTGACTTAGTATGTCATCATTTTGACTTTTAATCTCACAATTATGATTTAGCAGCTATCTCATAATTTCAACTTTTAGTGACATAATTATGATCTATTATCTCATAATTAGGACTTGGTATGTCCTATTTTTGGGATTTTTATCTCATAATTTTGATTTAGTGTCTCCTAATTTTTAGTTTTTCATCTCACAATTATGATTTAACATCTTATATTTTCAACATTTAATTACACATTTATCACTTTTTATCTCATAATTACACATTTATATCAAATTGTGATCTTTTATCTCACAATTATGATTTAGTATGTCATACTTTTGTCTTTTCCCCTGACTATTATGATTTAGTAACTATTAGGGTTGCAAAGGGGTGGAAACTTTCCGGTAAGTTTCCAGAAACTTTCCAAAAATCCCTGGAATATTCCAAAAAAATCCTGGAAATTTTCCAAAATTTCTGGAATCTTTCCAAAATTTACTGGAAAATGTTCACCTTTTTGCAACCCTCATCTCATATTTTCGACTTTTGATATTGTAATTTTAAATCATCAAAGCAGAGCTTCTTAAATGTATGTGCTGTGAGGCTAAAGGGTTATATTCTAAACGCTGCACTGCTTGCATCTCCTCCTGAACACGGCCGTTGCTGGCGTACCTGTGCATGCTCGAGTTTTCCCGAGACGGGCAGGATGTTGGGCGGGTTGTAATTATTGGGTTTGGCTTTGCTCTTGTCCTTGTGCTGCGGCTGCGGTGGAGCTTGATGGCTGCCGTTCTTGTCATTGTTCAGCACAATGTTGTTCCCGCACAGGTCCAGACTCTCTCCGCGCCTGTGTCCTTCCCTCCGCGCCCCGTTGGCAAACACCACATTGGCAACCAGCCTCTCGACATTGAGCATCTGCTGACGGTTGGCGTTGTGTGCCGTGGCACGCTCTGTTTGGGCATGGTTGCGAGCGTTAGCATGGAAATCCCTCTCGGCGTTGTAGCTGTGCTCGTCGGCGGAGACACCCTTGGTTTTGGTGCTGGGGCCGGGGATGCGCTCGGCGCTGAAGCTGCGGTCATCGAGGCGGCGGCGGGTCGAGGCGGGAGGCAGTGCGGCCACCAGTGGGCCGTTGGGGGTGGTGCGGGTGCCCACGCTACGCATTGTGATCGGCCGCTGACTGGAGGCCCCGCTCCCTACGCTGCCCATGCCAGGAGCCTCGAGCGCTTCACTCCGCCGCCCACAGTGCCAGCACACAGGGGCATGAAGGGGAAGTGAGCCGGGTCACACACACTGCAACACAACAGACTGCATTAGTGGCTCTTCACAAGATATAGCACTATATTGCTTTTTCAATTGGGTCATTCCGTGTCAACTCAACCAAAGGTCGCCAGCTTAGATTTTTGATTTTGTTAATATTTGTTCTTGTGAAAGAAATGCATAAATGAAGAAGGAGGACAAAATATTAAATGTCATGGATGTATATTTACATCCATGGGTGGTCAAAAAGACAATTTTCACCTGAGATTCAGAGCCAAAATATAGGAGGTAAAAATGATTTAAGTAAGATGGCAGCATCATGTTATTTTTACACAGAGGTAATTTAGTAGGTCGATTAATAAAATCAGTTGACTTTAGTAATCTTTGTTGCAATATATGCCAGTGGTGACAGTTCAAACATTTTTCACGTTTTTCTCCAAAGTTTGCATGCCTGTATCACAAAAAGTATTAAAGTTGTCTTAACGTCCTTTTTAGATTTTGGGTCTTAACAAACTTCTACTTTCACTATCTTCATTTTTAAGGGCCTGTATGGTTCAGTTCCAGAGATATTGGTATTTACCCCCCCTGCAATTTGGCTCCAAATCTCAGTGAAAATTGTCATTTTGACCCCCTCTACAAAATAGCTTCTTTCTTCAGAAAAAATATTAACAAAATCAAAAATTGGAGCTGGGGAAGTTTCTGAAATTTGGTTGATTTGACAAGGAATGACCCAACTATACTATATTATAGAAATCTTAAAGGGAGAAGGGCGACTAGAAGGATGACACCAGCCAATCTGATTTAATGAGATTGCTACTATAAAAATGCTAAGTCATAATTTATATTTTATGTAATTTACTGTACATTCTATACATTATATTTTATAAATAATTTATATTTTAAGCCATACTAATATTATATGCGTTTACCTGCATTTCATGTGACCATTAACTGACATTAGAGAACCATGAATATTGATTCTTAAAAATATTGATAATGTCGGTAAATTATTGAAATATTAACTTAAAGAAAATTTGAGGTCAAAGGAGTTTGGCTGACAAAAAAAAGTTTCACAGCACTGTAAAGATGAAACCAGTCGATCTGATTCACTAAATCATGTGTTCAGCAACATTTTTGCACTTAAAGGGATAGTTCACGCAAACCTGAAAATTCTGTCATAATTCACTCATCCTCAAGTTGCTCCAAACCTGTGCGAGTTTCTTTCTTCTGTTAAACATAAAATAAATGATTTTGAATAATGTGGGTAACCAAACAGTTGTTAGTAGCCATTGATTTCCATATTAGGAGCAAAAATATTATGGAAGTCAATGGGGACCGGAAACTCATACAGGTTTGAGACAATCTGAGGATGAGTCAATGATGACAGAGTTTTTATTTTTGGGTGAACTATCCCTTTAAGTGCACAAATGTTGCTGAACACATGATTTAGTGAATCAAACCTTTATTTGTCAGCCGAACCATTTTGACCGTAAACATGTTAATATTTCTATATTTTCACGGTTCTCTGATGCCGGTTAATGATCACATGTAAAAAAAAATATATATACATTTTTATGATAAAATATAATTTATAGAATATGAATTTCATAAAATATAAATTATAACTAAATTATGATTCGTGTAAAACAACAATTCCCAGACTGTTTTGTAAGTCAAGCCTATTTGAGCTGAAATATTATTTTGAATATTTGATCAACACATTAGCATGCTTGTGGTTCTCTGATGCTGGTTAATAGTCACATTCGGGTAAACAAATAAAATAATTGCATGACTTACAATATAAATTATTAAATATAATTTATAGGATACAAATTATATAAAATATAAACTATTACTTAGAATGTCATAACTTTGACTTTTTATTTCATAATTATCTCATAAAATCAGATTCACTTTTCTGTCAGCTGAACCCATTTGAGTTAAAATATGTTCTTGAAGTACCCCTGAGATTTTTTATTAATATTTTACTAATTTATCAACACATTTGCATGTTGAGGGTTTCTGATGCTGGTTAATGGTCACATGACATTCAGGTAAACAAATAAAATATTGAACTTTTTTTTTAGTATGTTAGTTTTAAATTATTTCTTTTCATTTTAATTTAATTTTTAATCTTTGATTGTTTTTCTTTTTAAATTATTTCATCTAATTTGACCTTTCTATGATTTATTTAATTAAAAATAAAGGGTTCTCACAGTGATGCCATAGAAAAAGCCTTCAGTTCTTAAAAGAACCATTTTTTTTTCTTAGTGTGAACAACATTTTAATAATCTAAAGAACCTTTTCCATTATAAAGAATCTTTTGTGCAATGGAAAGATTCAATGGATGTTACAGTTCTCCAATGAACCATCGATGCCAATAAAGAACCTTTATTTTTAAGAATGTATTAGTTTTGGAAAAAACTGCTGTAAACTAAGGTTTAAAGTTGCTCTCTATGAGGCCATTCACACAGAATGTGTTAGTTCATTTTAAAAATGCAGTGTAATGAAAAAAAGGTGAGTTTTTTAACTTCTTTTTAACTTGAGCACTGCGTTTTTAGAACTGCTCGTCATCCACAAGATGCTGCAAAAGATATGTTTACACAAGAAAAAGCAGTGCAGCGGAATGCAGAAATGTCAATCACCACACAACTAGCTGCTTTATAATAATATTACATTTGCAGCATTACTAGAATAAAATGCAACCAACGTGGCCGTGCATGTACCTCATGTATAGTATCAAAAATACAGTTCAAGTGGAATAAATGGATATTATACTGACAGCTCAAGAGAAAGGAAATAGTTGTAAATAGCAACATACGTGCATCCCTCGAGAATTATAAAAGCTGAACGTTTATCAGACCTCTCAAAAACCTGACTGCAAGTTCTCATGCCAACAAATGAAAGAAAAAGACAGTGCATGTGTGTGTGTGAGGTGTGTAAACATCAACACGGATCTGTTTCCTGACTATGATGATATCTGGAGTTAAACATTAACCAAACACAGAGCAAATCTGACATGACTCTGATTGTGATTGTAAATCCTAAACAAAGGCAGCAAAATTACTATTCAGATCTCTGCTATTTTCATTTGTGAAAGTAAATTGCATACATATTTTTAACTCAAATACATCGAGTCCATAATAACGTGAAAAAGTGTTCTGGTGTGAATCAGGAGAGAAATCTGCACAGATCAAGCAGCGTTTTAAACAGCTCTAAACACATATGTGGCTGGATTTTGATGTGAGAGACAACAGCAGATGCACTTTTTCACTGGAGGAAGAGTTATTATGGATTATGCACTTATATCTTAGTGAAAAAAGTCTTAATGCTGGATTAGTTTCAGCTTTTGTCTTCTCCAGATGTTCACTGATGGACTGGAGTGCTGTGGATTATTGTGATGTTTTTATCAGCTGTTTGGACTCTCATTCTGACGGCACCCATTCACATCCATTGGTGAGCAAGTGATGCAATGCTACATTTCTACAAATCTGATGAAGAAACAAACTCATCCTGATCTCGGATGATCTGAGGGTGAGGACAGTTTCAGCACATTTTCATTTTTGGAAAAGTTTTGATACCATAATTTTACCATGGCACTTCCTTGAAAAGGTAACATAGGATACCATGCATCCATAAGACTGTAGCATCATTCAACATTAAAAATAAAAACACACATGACTGCTCAGCTCTCTTGTCTCATGCACATGGATCTATATCACAGCATTTTAATGCACACGGATGATTTCCCTATCTGAATATCGTGGTATTTACACAGCCCTCTGAGGCACTTTGAAGAATACCACAATACCATTGTGCATGTCCAAAATTATTGTGCTTTTGTAAGGTAACACGCAGTTTTTACATGAACTCTCTCCCAGAGCGAAGCAAGCGCATTGAGATGGTCAGTGCTGCTGATGGTGTGCAGCAGCATCACTGGTCCAGAAGAGCTCTGGATCAGATCAGCACTGGCACGTGCCTCTACTACTCGCTCCAGCACAGTCCGTCACTCACAGGCATTACATCATCGCTCACATGCTTCATACATCCCAACACACATTAAAGATTGCCATCCTAATTACATCAGCCTCAGCCACTCCATCAATAATGCAAGATCAGATTCACGGCATCACTGCATAACAAGCATCTGCAAATCAACGCAAATGCATGGATGTAAACATGCAGTGCAGCAGAATGACACACTGTGTTGATGCATCACACTCACACACCGCAGTGCAATTCAAAGAAAACACACACAACTGGAAAAAAACGAGTGGAGCGTGAGATGGAGGCCTGTACACAAACAGCCCACAATATGCACTAAAAAAGCATCTTCACCTGCTGAAGCGGCTCATCATCTATTGACAGTGAATCAGTGAATGCGGGCCTAGTGATGCTACTAACCAGCAGACGCTCGGATGCATGCAATAGGCTGCGTTTATCATAACATAAAACGCGGTGTGCCTCCATTTAACAGAGACGGCAGCAGTGCAGGATGCAGTGGCACTACAGCAGCAGCAGCAGCAGCAGCACAATGGAGAGCCAGCGTTCACCTGACTATAGGACGAAGCATCCACTAGCTTTGCCTCTCATTATATAATGCGTGTTACCGCTCATGCAAAATGATGCATCACTGCATCCGCATCCCTCCATAACAGCAGCAGCAGCATCAGCATCAGCATCAGCATCCAGCGCGCCGCGTCTCCATCACTCACACGCATACTCACTGTCTCACCGCGGATCCGTCTGTCTGTGCGTTCGGATGCTGCTCTGCTGCTGCGGAGTGAACGACGTGTGAAGCCGCGCGATGCGTTGCCGCTGACGCCCGCGACGGAGATGAAGCGCGCGCGCATCAGCTGAGAGACACACCCACCTGCGCCCCGCCCCTTTCGGACGCGGTCGGACACGCCCCCTTCTGCACGGCGAGGGCCCTCACTGCATAACAACCGATTACAGCATTTTTTTAGGATGATGAGCAAGAAAACCAGCAGTTAATCAATTTATACTATAAAATCTCAAAGATTCTCCAGAGGTCGGGTTTGGGCTGTTTTGACCCAGCGGTTGGGCTATTTTGACCCAGCGGTTGGGCTATTTTGACCCAGCGGTTGGGCTATTTTGACCCAGCGGTTGGGCTATTTTGACCCAGCGGTTGGGCTATTTTGACCCAGCGGTTGGGCTATTTTGACCCAGCGGTTGGGCTATTTTGACCCAGCGGTTGGGCTATTTTGACCCAGCGGTTGGGCTATTTTGACCCAGCGGTTGGGCTATTTTGACCCAGCGGTTGGGCTATTTTGACCCAGCGGTTGGGCTATTTTGACCCAGCGGTTGGGCTATTTTGACCCAGCGGTTGGGCTATTTTGACCCAGCGGTTGGGCTATTTTGACCCAGCGGTTGGGCTATTTTGACCCAGCGGTTGGGCTATTTTGACCCAGCGGTTGGGCTATTTTGACCCAGCGGTTGGGCTATTTTGACCCAGCGGTTGGGCTATTTTGACCCAGCGGTTGGGCTATTTTGACCCAGCGGTTGGGCTATTTTGACCCAGCGGTTGGGCTATTTTGACCCAGCGGTTGGGCTATTTTGACCCAGCGGTTGGGCTATTTTGACCCAGCGGTTGGGCTATTTTGACCCAGCGGTTGGGCTATTTTGACCCAGCGGTTGGGCTATTTTGACCCAGCGGTTGGGCTATTTTGACCCAGCGGTTGGGCTATTTTGACCCAGCGGTTGGGCTGTTTTGAATATAAAAAACGCTGCTATTTAAGGTAAGAATAAAGATGAGTCTATTTTGTGGTCACAAAAACATTTCTTAAGAATGTTATCTTTATTATTTCTCAACACTGTTCTAAAGGCAAAACCTACGAATTTGAATTCTTCTCCTTAAAAAAAAAAATCCTAAAATCACCAACCTCTTCAAATTAGATTTACCTCCAACTTAACAAAAAAAAAACATTAGACTTTCAAGAATTGTACTTAGGAACATTCATTTTGCCTAATTATTATTATTATTACTTATTTTTTAAGTGTGTCTAAATTATGCTCTAACGCTACTTAAACTTAATTACTAGAAAATCACAGGCAAACCTGTACAAAATAGTATAATTAAAATACAAATTGGCATGCAACTGAATTGCTTTTCAGGTTAAACTGTACAATAAAGCCTTCATTTGCTAACAATTACTAAATATTAATTTCTACATTCAATAATACACTTTTAAACAAAAATGTAATGCACTTAACATGAACAATTGTATTTTTATGAACTAAAAGGTTAATAAATGCTATATATATATATATATTGCTCATATTAGTTCATGTTAACTAATGCATTAAATACTGTTAACATATGAGACTTTATTGCAGTGTTGCTGTTTTTCATTAAAGGAAATAAAGTGAGATTGTTGCATTGTTCAAAGCATTTTCTTCATTTAAGTCTTTTGCAACAGTAAACTTCAATTCAACAGACATAAACGGCATCAGAATGAACGTTCATGATATATGCATGCAAAACACACTCACAATCAAGAAACATTTGAGAGGATCAATGCTTGCTCGGTAGCAGAAGCAGCACACATTTCCTCATATACAGTCCTGGCAGTGCACACATCAGTACTAAAGGCTTAACTTTAGTGTTACTCATGGTTTAACACGCACAACTCACACTTACACTAGACTGAAGACAACCGAAAAACGTCACGTTATAATAAAACCATCAAATGTTTATCATCTCATATCTCGTTCACAAATTGGTCGGTGACATCAACAACTTCTCAAGGTTACTATGGCGATGGTCTCCATCCAACTGGAGCAGAAGCTGGTGTCATGTGACGGAGAACGAGGTGCTGATGGAGTCTAATTAGAGCGAGAGCTGAGAAATTAAGGCACAGCATGATTCCACTGCTGCTCACTTGAGATGCATTTTCAACAGGAAGATCTGTGTGCTTCTGTATCAGTGCAGATCATTGAGGAGTGCTATATACATCAACTTTGAAACAGAAACTCATTTTTAAAAATGGCTTCACACAAATACATAAACACTAACTGTATTAACCCTCTTCAGACTCGGTCCTAGTATCCTCACAGTGTTTGACATGTCTCTGTTATTATATTCTTTATAGGACAAATGAAATATTACAGCGAAGCATGCGGTGAGATTCATTAAAGATGCACATGAATGAGATTTACTCATGCTGCTCAAACCTGTATGACTTTCAAGCTCAAGAACTTGTCCAAACATTAATCTAAACATTCATTAAAAATAGTCCATGTTTTGTGTTATATTAAGTTTTCTGACGTTATAAGACGTTTTGAGTGAAAATCACTATTTTTGTTAATATTTTGAATTGATTTAATTTTTATATTTTCAGTTTTCACTTTAATTTTAAAGTTTTAGCGATTTTATTGTTGTTGCTGTAATTTTTACATTTTAATATGTCTATGTAGTTTTAATGATTTTTTATTAGTCTAAGTTTATTTAGATTCTATTTATTTCAGAAAATAAGAATGAAAACGAGAAAAGTTGACGTGGAAACTAGCTGAAATTAAATACATATAAATATATATATATATATACATTATTTTATTTCAGTTAATGATTATTTGATTTCAAGTAGGGTTGCAAAAAAGATGGAAAATTTCCGAAACTTTGGAAATTTTGAAAACGTACTGGGATTTTTTGGAAACTTTCTGAAAGGTTTTGGAAATGCAACACTAACTTCAAGTAACAGAGCGTTGTTTTAAGGTCTTACTTTCGGTCTTAGTTGACTATAATTACCGTGGAACAGAACCACATTTCAGTCATTATTCACTGATAATCTTCCTGTCAATGAGAAGAAAGAGAGTCAAACAGGTTTGAACAACATGAGGTTGAGTAAATGATGACAGAGCGAGTCATTTTGGGTTGAACGACATCCTAATTCCAGCAAAATACTAGAATATCAAATAAATGGAGAAAAATGGTGCAATATTATTCAGGTTAAAAGAGGGAATACAAATACAGTATGAACAGAAACACAAAACTGAAAGATTGAACTCGTGATAATCAATGTTAGCTACACTGTGACATGACAGGAAGTGGCTAATAAATAAAGTGTAAAGCTCGTTGATCTTTTTTCAGATCCGTCACGGTACAAATAAACACTCTTCCAGGAAGCTCAAGGCACGTTGAGGATTGCGGTTCGATTTGTTTACTAGTTTCTCTACAGAAATCACACCACTGATCGCACTGAATATATTAGTTTTCACACTCGAGTCAAAAAGTGAAGTGAAAAAGAATTCAGTGCTGTTTGCGTTCACATAGAAAGTGGATTCCGATCACAGTTTAGGGTCTCAGTCCACTTTCTGTTCACAATGTAGTTGTTTGATACCTGGATTATATTGAGTATTATATGCATTTACGTGTATATTGAATAACAAAATTATGCATTATAATATGTTGGGATGGTTTGGATGGAGCGTTCGCTTATAATTGAGCATAAGCGCTCTCAAAACCCTCAAAAGTGGTTTCTGTATTTGGTCCGAAAGCAGAGAAAACCTGCACAGATTACATATCGCAGAACCGCTCAAGTATGAGTTTCACCGCAGGTAACTGAAGGATCTCATGCTGCCTTCAAGTCATGTCAGAAAGACTACATTTCCCATAATTCTCTGCAGTAGAATGAAATACACGGATAGAGACGCTCCTTAAGTGCAACAAAATGCCTCCTGTGTTTGACGGTAAGTGCAAAAGAGTGCCCAACACTTCTATTTTATTCTGACCAAATGCACATTATTTCATTAATATGTTTTCTCATGAATAGGATCCAGCAGGACTTGAAGGCAGCGTCAGTGTGTATTTGTGCTCCTCTCTTTGGTTCCTGCCGCAGCATCAGTGAGGTGAATATAGAACATTAACTGAATTTGAATTGAATTAGCAAACAGGATTCAGAAATGCCAATTAAGTAGAATTAAAACGGAATTAAATTCATTACATTTTATACAACAAATTCCCCATAAACATGTTCTCATCACACCACATTTAAAGAAGCATTAGATGATGCTACTAATATTTTTAGAATTAAGAAATGTGTATTTAATTCATATACAGCAGCTGTGGAAAAAAAAGTCACACTTAAAAATGTCTGAATGTCATATATTACTAATGTGAATCTAATTATAAAGTTCCACCAAATTAAATGTGATTTTATGAATCATTACAGTAAAAGACTTCATTTCCCAGAATGCTGCAGTTTACCCGAGGCTAAAATATAGAGCCAAATTATCTGAAAACAACCTGGCGCTTTAACAATATTAGAAAAAAATGTGCTCTACGTATCAGCAAATAAATTAGTTCAAATTAACGACATAATTAAATTAAACATGTTTTCACTGTTGTGTGTTTGTTGAATTTCTTTGAATTGTAATTTAATTAAATAAACAAATCCTGTCAATTCTACATCCCAGCTAACAAAAACATGTTCTAAGAACATTTCGCTAACGTTCCAATTAAGTTATTTCTGAACATTTCAAATGGCCAGTTTTGAAACGTTTGAAATCATTTTGGAACATTCCATTTGAATCATTTTGAAAACATTATACGAGAATGTTACTTTCGAATGTTCTCGGAATGTTTTGAAACAGGCGGTAACATTTCAGAAAATTATGTATAAGGGTCAAAGATGAAAAAGGGTTTAAGCATAAAAACAGTAAGTGTAATACTGCTTTAAATTGTTGTTGTTTTTCCCCCCAAAAAATGTAAACGTTTTCTGTTTAATTTAATTGCAATTTTGTTTTTGTTTTTCTGAGCAAAAAATAAATATCATACATTTTCCCCTGATTTACAGAAGACACCCACTAAAATATCATTCAGTGTAACGATCTTGTCAGGCACATTTACAACAAAAATCAATTTATGACGAATTAAAAGACTAATTACTTTCACCCCAAATACTAATTAGTTGTCATTTAAAATGTTCCACTATCCTAGGTTTTGCCCATTTGTCAGTAAGCATTTTTTACTCATTTAAAACACAATCAAATTTAATATGCTCCCTTATTCTTGTATATATTTTAATATGTACATGTCAGAATAAGCATGTTGTTTGAATTTTTACAAAAATATTGTGTTACACTGAATGACATTATTTCAACCAAATTTTGACATTTTATTCTCCAAAAACGTTACTTAAAAGTAGAAAACTTTACTTACATTTAATGTGCTTTCTATGGACATAAAATCACTTTTGTACATTTCTTTTGATGCGGACATCTTAACGTCTTTGACCCATGAATGTTTTGAGAACATTATTAAAGACTAGATAACTTTGAACTAACGTTCTATTAATGTTACTGCTCATAACTTTGAGAGATCCTGTATGCTGTGATCAATTCAATTCAAATTCACACTCATGAACCGAAAGGAGCCGATTCTTAAATCCTGTACACGCTCCTGATCACACAGCAGCTCTTCTTCAGCACTGCTCTCGTGTTCTGTCATTAGAAATGAAGTGCATAACTCTGTCTGTTTACTCCTGCCTCTCAGCTCCACCGATCAAAGGCTCCGTGTCGCTGTCCGCTCCATCCACGCTCAGGTACTCACGGGGCCTGATGGGTTCAGGACGACCCTTGAGGGCCAAAGTGCACGCTATGAAGGAGAAGAACAGGCCCACCATCTCGATGTAAAAGCTTTCTCCTGCAGACATGCAGAGGGCCGGGTGGCTTTCAGACTTCCCTCGCTGCAGGTTGTGCTCAATCACACTCATACAGGCCGCACACACAGCCAAAACCACCACGCAGAAGAACGCTGAGGGGAAATGTGCGACACACACGTTAGTCAAAGAAATGATCTATTTGTTTAGCTGCATGTCATGTGACCATTAACTAACATCAGAGAACCGTGAACATATGAATGCGTTGTTAAATTATTGAAATATTAACTAAAATTCTCAGAGCGACTTAAAGTAATAATTTAACCCAAATGAGCTGAGCGACTAACGTTTAAAGCTAAACACCACAGGTTAAGATGGCAAAGATTTCAACTAATATATATCACTATAATTCCCTAGTTAGCTAATCACAGCACATTAAAACAATTACTATTTATTACAAGTTTTCTGAAATTCTGAGTTTTAATATGCAAGTTATGCATTATGTAATTAATTGTGCACTAATTTGCATAAATTGGATGAAGCCAGATTTCAGAGGGAAAAACTTTTTATCACTTTTTATCACTCCATAAATCAGAAAATACTGTTAACAGACAGAAAATAATACATTTTTATTTCATAATAGATATAGGAATAAAACTGTAAATGCTGGTGTTCGTAAGAGCTGCTAATGCGGAGAAACAAACTCTGCATTAGAATTGAAATCTACAGATGCAAATAGATAAAGTGCAATAAAATAAACACTTAAAGTTGTATTTTGGAAGTTTTCTTTCCACTAGTCTGAATGAAGGCACGCTATTAAAGCAAAATAGAGCTTAAAACTGACCAGTGCATGAAACAAAACACAGGTTTTGCCTGTAGTGTCTTGCCTTAATGCATACCGAGTTATGAAACAAGAACAGAAAAAAAAAACTGCATCAATCATCCATAAAATAATTCTTAACGGCATAATATCTGAGCCTGCAGCACAAAAGCAGTGTTGAGTCGCTGGGGGATATTTGTAGCAATAGCCAACAATACATTGTATGGCTCAAAATTATACATTTTTCTTTTATGCCAAAAATCATTAGGATATTAAGTAAAGATCATGTTCCATGAAGATATTTTGTAAATGTCCTACCGTAAATATATCAAAACTTAATGTTTGATTAGTAATATGCATTGCTAAGAACTTCATTTGGACAACTTTAAAGATGATTTTCTCAATATTTAGATTTTTTTGCACCCTCAGATTCCAGATTTTCAAATAGTTGTATCTCAGCCAAATATCGTCCGATCCTAACAAACCATACATCAATGGAAAGCTTATTTATTCAGCTTTCAGATGATGTATAAATCTCAATTTAAAAAAATTGACCCTTATGACTGACATTTATGTAAGACTGGATTTAAGAACAATTTACAAGAGTGCAGTGAGTTTGAGTTTAACGTGAGGCACCTGTAGAGACGTGCAGTAACGTCACCAGCTTTGAGTGAGTACCAGCTGCTGCGAGGAAATCCAGCAGGAAAGAGGAACTGGAAAACAGGACGGCGCTGTAGCAGAGAACGGCTAGAGAGTACAGCAGCCACATTCCCCATCCGTGCAGCCCACCCAACGGACCTCCGGCAGACAAAACCAGATAATTATACACCCTTCATCATGCTGTGCTGTTACTGCATGCAGAGGATTGCATTCATCGTCTTCATATTTTACAATACAGAACTCAAGTCGAAGAGCTAGTATAGCTCTTGCATCAGTGTCTCAGCAATGGATGCTCTGCAGTGAATGGGTGCCGTCAGAATGAGAGTCTGATAAAAACATCACAATAATCCACAGCACTCCAGTCCATCAGTGAACATCTGGAGAAGACAAAAGCTGAAACTAATCCAGCATTAAGACTTTTTAACTAAAATACATTGAGTGCATAATCCATAATAACACTTCCTCCAGTGAGAAAGTGCATCTGCTGTTGTCTCTCACATCAAAATCCAGCCACATATGTGTTTAGAGCTGTTTAAACGCTGCTTGATCTGTGCAGATTTCTCTCCTGATTCACACCAGAACACTTTTTCACGTTATTATGGACTCAATGTATTTGAGTTAAAAACGTCTTAGTGCTGGATGTGTTTCAGCTTTTGTCTTCTCCAGATGTTAACTGATGGACTGGAGTGCTGTGGATTATTGTGATGTTTTTATCAGCTCTCATTCTGACGGCACCCATTCACATCCATTGCTGAGACACTGATGCAATGCTACATTTCTACAAACCTGATGAAGAAACAAACTCATCCTGATCTCGGATGATCTGAGAGTGAGCACATGTTTAGCTCGTTTTCCACGTTTTGGCTGAAGTACTGAAGTATACAGTGAATGTGAATCAGCAGATGAATGATGTGGTGAACACTGACTGGTGTGTGTGTGCAGGACTCGTCACGATGCTCTTCACGGTAACGTCACGTGTGTCTGGCCGTGTGCTGATTTTACGCTGCGTATCACAGTCACTGTCCAGCATCTTAAGCGAATGGCACGATGCAACTG
>JADLZM010019215.1:52414-62528 GCA_018148995.1 Sinocyclocheilus maitianheensis | reverse complement strand
AGTCGCTGGGGGATATTTGTAGCAATAGCCAACAATACATTGTATGGCTCAAAATTATACATTTTTCTTTTATGCCAAAAATCATTAGGATATTAAGTAAAGATCATGTTCCATGAAGTTATTTTGTAAATGTCCTACCGTAAATATATCAAAACTTAATGTTTGATTAGTAATATGCATTGCTAAGAACTTCATTTGGACAACTTTAAAGATGATTTTCTCAATATTTAGATTTTTTTGCACCCTCAGATTCCAGATTTTCAAATATTGTCCGATCCTAACAAACCATACATCAATGGAAAGCTTATTTATTCAGCTTTCAGATGATGTATAAATCTCAATTTAAAAAAATTGACCCTTATGACTGACATTTATGTAAGACTGGATTTAAGAACAATTTACAAGAGTGCAGTGAGTTTGAGTTTAACGTGAGGCACCTGTAGAGACGTGCAGTAACGTCACCAGCTTTGAGTGAGTACCAGCTGCTGCGAGGAAATCCAGCAGGAAAGAGGAACTGGAAAACAGGACGGCGCTGTAGCAGAGAACGGCTAGAGAGTACAGCAGCCACATTCCCCATCCGTGCAGCCCACCCAACGGACCTCCGGCAGACAAAACCAGATAATTATACACCCTTCATCATGCTGTGCTGTTACTGCATGCAGAGGATTGCATTCATCGTCTTCATATTTTACAATACAGAACTCAAGTCGAAGAGCTAGTATAGCTCTTGCATCAGTGTCTCAGCAATGGATGCTCTGCAGTGAATGGGTGCCGTCAAAATGAGAGTCTGATAAAAACATCACAATAATCCACAGCACTCCAGTCCATCAGTGAACATCTGGAGAAGACAAAAGCTGAAACTAATCCAGCATTAAGACTTTTTAACTAAAATACATTGAGTGCATAATCCATAATAACACTTCCTCCAGTGAGAAAGTGCATCTGCTGTTGTCTCTCACATCAAAATCCAGCCACATATGTGTTTAGAGCTGTTTAAACGCTGCTTGATCTGTGCAGATTTCTCTCCTGATTCACACCAGAACACTTTTTCACGTTATTATGGACTCAATGTATTTGAGTTAAAAACGTCTTAGTGCTGGATGTGTTTCAGCTTTTGTCTTCTCCAGATGTTAACTGATGGACTGGAGTGCTGTGGATTATTGTGATGTTTTTATCAGCTCTCATTCTGACGGCACCCATTCACATCCATTGCTGAGACACTGATGCAATGCTACATTTCTCCAAATCTGATGAAGAAACAACCTCATCCTGATCTTGGATGGCCTGAGGTTGTTTACAGCCATAAACAGAGCTATAAGTTCACACCTGTGTCTGTGAGGTTCTGATACGCGTGTAGAGTGAAGGCCACACCGTAGATGAGCTTGCTGCTCGAATCAGAGCAGTTCTGGACCTGGATCCAGTTGGGATCCGCGATAGATGTGCACAGCGACACCAGCGTGAAGCACTGGCACACGGCCGCAGGGGTCAACTCCAGGGTCATGCTGATCTGAGGACCACATGCAATTAAACGATGAGCACGTGAGAAAAGAGGCACAGACTAGTGCATCTTCTGCAGAAACTATTCAAAGGAAAAATGGACGACTCACCTTATCCACATTTGTTTTTGCACACTTTGAGCGTTTATGGTTCCTCATAAACAGAGTAACTTCGGAGAAAGAGCAATGAAACACCAGCAATATTACTGTGCGGACCCGTGACTGTCACACAATAAAGTGCATTCATGTGAGGGAGACCGGGGCTAGTTGTCACACTATATATTTCAGAGAATAATTCTCATGACATGACTAAGAATGTATATACAAAGTATTTTAAAATAAATTATTGCACATTTACACAGGATTCCAGTATGTTATTTAATTATATATTAATAACATAATTATACACCAAACCAGTTTTGGCCTAAAGAATATGTAATTGACATAAAATTACATCACGTGACACCCTGACCCTGTGACAACTAGCCCCGGTCTCTACCATCTCATAAAAAAAATAAAAAAAAATTAAGCATTACAAATCATTTGAGAATAACAAAACCAAAACAAGATCCAAATCCAGATTAATAACAATACGTGACTGCATGAAAACGACGCTTCTCACCTTGACGCTTTCAGTCGAAGTATCGCTCGCAACATTATAACATTATAATGTAAACGACACACATGAATGCATTCAGATATTCTGTGTGCACTGAACAAAGCGTCGATAACCCGCCGCTCTCGCCCAGCTCAGTCTGTCTCAGTGTAAAGCTCCAGTAAATAAAAGCGCATCGCGTCGGATTAAAACACAGAAGGTCCCGAGAAGAGCCGAGCCAATGTGGAAGTACACAGAGCACTGCGCATGCGCAGCTCCCTCACACAGCGCCCTCTACAGGCGCGCCGCAGAATCTCACATCCACACATTTAGCTCAGATTAAAAAAATACAATACATCAAAGTATGATTCAGGCTTCAAAGGTTAGATTTAACTGTATTAAAGGAAAAGCTGCTGATATGCGAGTTATTCTGGAATGGCTGTGTTAATGTGTGTACACTACCTCATAAATAATCACAAACAAAATCAAATAAAATCTGATTTAATTGTGACATTGTTGCATTTTGTGGTTTACACGATTTGTCTCTTTTTAGTCTCATTAAGAATCACATCATGCACAGCTTTCAACCGTATCGAGAAGATTTCATTCATTTTTCCACTTACGATATGCATTATTTAATTAATAGGCTACTTTTATATTAGCTGAAGTTAGTATAAATGTAAATATGGGGAAATAAGCCTTTGTTTTGAATTTGGTAGTACAGCAATACCTGAAAACTACAGTATGTTTGAACAAAAAGATGTTAATTTTTGTAAACAATTTTATGTTTTTATTCAACTTTTTTATTTCTATTTATGTTTTACTGTTTATCGTAATGTTCCTCTGGCTATATCTGTAGGCTACATCTTTAAAACCAAAAAATTTTAATAATCAGTGCAAAATGAAAATCAACCAAATGACGAACAACCAGCACACTATTATAAACCCTGGCAGGAATAACACTGTGCTCCCATATACACGCTCTGTCTCTCTCAGGAACACGCTGGGTAGAACTCAAATAAAGACCAGCTAGTTTAAGAAAAACAAGTAAAATGAGAAAAGAAGCAATAAGAGCCCTGTTTAAAGTGTCACTTGTTTTTTATGCTTTTTGCCATTTTATTTGACGGCAGTCAAGAGCGAGAGGAAAACACAGTTTCTGACCAAATATCCATGACTTTTTGAGTTGTTTTAAATGACCAGATAAGCTGTTCTACAAATCTTTTAAGAACTATTACAGCATTTCTATGCAATGATATACTGCAGAGCTGAATATTACTAGAAAAATATACATTTAAGCATTTAGCAGACACTTTTACCCAAAGCACGACTGAAGGAATCCTGTTTAAAGTGTGTGTGTGTGTGTAACAATAACAACATAAAATCTCCTTCTCTGCCTCTGAAAACGAGTCGTCTGTATTAGCCTCCAGCTATTTCATGAAGTGATTGAGATGACAGCAGACATGGCTGTATCTACGGTAAATGATGCTTATAGAGTGACATAAGGGAAATTAGATTAGGAAATGAGTGCTGTACGCTGGTTCTGACATGACAGACTGTAAATGATGGTATGCATCCCGCTTTATTTACAAGTCCTCGCGATGGAAACAGCATTCTGGGCTCCTCCAGCAGGTTCATGCGCTGCTCTGGAGCTCAGGCGTGAGGTTTATGAGGGTGTTGCTGGCTTGAACGAGTTCTGAGATGGAGACTCTTCCTCTCTTCTTCACGAACTGAGCCACAGCGTTCAGCTCCTCCGGCGTGATGAAAATAAACTTCCCTCGGTCATCGATCACTCCTGCACAAACACATGAGATTATATTAGTCACTGGGTTATTTTGGAGCGGTCATTAACATGTTCATCGAGTGCATCTAATTATAAAAAACAACATTAAAAATGTATGCATTTGTACATTGTGTAATAAGGAATTTAAGTACCTTTAGTGTGACACCTTATGATCTTAAAAAAAAACAGTAAGATGCAAAGCAATGGCTAAATGACATCCACGTGACTTTTTAAATATACCAACAATTACACGAATACACACAAACTGCGATGTGTTTCGTATGAAAGGCTCCTAATTCTAACTCAAAAACATCAGAATTATTAAAGTTAACTAAAACTGACACTAAAACCATTAAAAAAACATTAACTCAAAAAAATTCAACTTATTTTATTTCAGCTTATTTTATTTCTAATTTTTATTTAGTTGAACCTGATGTACTTAAATAACTACAACTAAAACTGAAATAAAAGTGAATAAAAACTAAATGGTCATTTAAAAAAAAAAAGACAGACAGACCGACAGATACATAGATAGATAGACAGACAGATAGACAGACAGACAGACAGACAGACAGACAGACAGACAGACAGACAGACAGACAGACAGACAGACAGACAGACAGACAGACAGACAGACAGACAGACAGACAGACAGACAGACAGACAGACAGACAGACAGACAGACAGACAGACAGACAGACAGACAGACAGACAGACAGACAGACAGACAGACAGACAGACAGACAGACAGACAGACAGACAGACAGACAGACAGACAGACAGACAGACAGACAGACAGACAGACAGACAGACAGACAGACAGACAGACAGACAGACAGACAGACAGACAGACAGACAGACAGACAGACAGACAGACAGACAGACAGACAGACAGACAGACAGACAGACAGACAGACAGACAGACAGACAGACAGACAGACAGACAGACAGACAGACAGACAGACAGACAGACAGACAGACAGACAGACAGACAGACAGACAGACAGACAGACAGACAGACAGACAGACAGACAGACAGACAGACAGACAGACAGACAGACAGACAGACAGACAGACAGACAGACAGACAGACAGACAGACAGACAGACAGACAGACAGACAGACAGACAGACAGACAGACAGACAGACAGACAGACAGACAGACAGACAGACAGACAGACAGACAGACAGACAGACAGACAGACAGACAGACATACAGATAGATAGATAGATAGATAGATAGACAGACAGACAGATAAGACAGACAATTCTGTACAAACTTTCAAATTGATATTTGATTAAAAAAAAAATTTAATGTCCATTAATGCACTTTGGGTAAAAGCATTTCCTAGTATTATCACTTAAAGCACAATAAAACAGGCTTTTATGTAAAGCTATTGTTTCACATCAGAATATTTAATTATAATTATATTATGTCACACACACACACACACACACACACACACACACACAGACCTGTCAGGGAGCCGTCTGCTATCAGGTCCTGCAGTCTGCTAATAGCATCCTGACATGAAAACACATGTCAACAATCATCTAAAGGCACCAGCAGTATGTGTTCAGAGGTCAAAGGTCAGCTGAGGTTTGCTATGAACACTGACCTGTGTGCGCATGCTGAAGTGGGACGCCAAATCCTCCAGCAAAACCACTTTAGACTTCTGAACAGACAGAGAAACAGTCATAATCCAGGACTCATCTCACAAATGCACTCTACACTCTCTGCTAATAAATACGCTGAGCAATACAGGATTCAAATCAACTCCATAAAGTTCTACACATTTTCACGCAATTTCTGTTTAAAGTTTATTATTTTGAAACACATTTGAATGTAACCTAAATTTTGACTCATCCAAACAGATTTTTAAAAATATTTAACATAACTATAAAATGTTTTGTAATATTAGTTAGCGTTTTGAACTAAAGACTGATTCATTGAGTTAAAGAAGTGCATTCAGTCGCAAATAAAAAGTATCTTAAAATATAAAAAATAAATTCAAATATCTTCAAGTATTTAACTTACTGCATTATCAAGAAAGGGCATTAAACCAATATTTACTATATACTATTTCCGTGATATAAAACTAGTTCTGCTCTAGCTGACATTGGTGTTTGCGCTCACAAATATGAACGCCGCAGCTTTAAATCTGAATGCATGTGTTACCTCGACATACTGGATGAACTCCTGCAGCAGGTTGCGAGACTGAAAAACACAAACATGAGATAACTAGTAATGCAGTGGAAGTAAAGCAGACGTGGTGAGCGTGCAGGAAGAGAGACGCACCTCTTGCTCGCTGAGCTCCTCTGCTTCTCCCTGATCCTCGATCACAAAAGACTCCTTCAGCCGCAGGTACTCCTCCTCCTCCTTCCGCTCCTGCTCCTCCTTGGCATGCTGTAACTCCTCGTCCTGAGAAAGAGAGGAACGTACAGCTTTGGGAAACATTTGCACTTATTTAACCATGAGTGAAACATATAAACATCTGACACACGTTGGACTGATGACTGATAGACGATATAAAGCCCATACACACTGCCGTTCAAAAGTTTGGGAGCAGTAAGAAGTCTCTTCTGCTCATCAAGGCTGCATTTATTTGATCAAAAATACAGAAAAAAAACAGTAATCTTGCAAAATGTTATTACAATGTAAAAAAATGGTTTCTATTTTAATATCCTTTAAAATATAATTTATTTCTGTGATGCAAAGCTGAATTTCCATCATCATTACTCCAGTGTAAAATATAAATCTTTTCTAACAATATAACTCTTTGCTATCACTTCTTAACAATTTAACATCCTTGCTGAATAAAAGTTTGAATTTCTTTCAAAAAAAAAAAAGAAAGAATAAAAAATGTACTGACCCCAAACGCGGTAGTGTATATTGTTAGAAAAGATTTCTATTTTAAATAAATGCTCTTCTTTTTAACTTTTTATTCATCAAAGAATCCTGAAAAAAGTATCACAGGTTCCATAAAAATATTAAGCAGCATAACTGATAATAAAGCAGCATATTATACTGATTTCTGAAGATCATGTGACACTGAAGACAGCTGCGCGTCACAGAAATACATTACAGTTTAATGTATATTAAAATCGTAATATATATATATAATACATCATAATAATATTTCACAATATTACATTTTTTCCTGTATTTTTGATCAAATAAATGCAGCCTTGATGAGCAGAAGACACTCCTGTAAAAACATTAAAAATCATTCTGATCCCAAACTTTTGATCGGTAGTGTAGGTCTATATAAATTCACACTATTTCATTTAAAAATAGTAAATAATACATGCATGACAATTTCTGCAACGGAATTTCATTTTTTATTTATTTGTTTGTTCATTAATCTTTACTAAAATAATTAGAATAAAGTATTCATAAAACAGACAGATGTATACTTTGAATAGCAGCTTATTGATTCTGTATTCCTGTTGTAGAATTGTTTGCAAATCAAGAAACACAAATAAATAAACTAAACGCTAACCAACAGCACACTTTGTGCGCACTGCAATCAAATCCGTTTAACGCGCGCCAACAGAACTGGAAATGAAATCTACAGTTGCACACAGATAACGTGCAATAAAATGAACACTAAAATGTAGATTTGGGATGTTTTCTGCACACTAGTCTGAAAGAAGAATGACATGAAAGCAAAACTGAGCAGTGCATGAAGAAACACTGGTTTTGTCTTAGTAAATGAACCGGGTATGACCTTAAAATGAACTCTGCAACAAATATAACCGCTTCTTTTGCAGGCGCACACTGTTACACTGTGTCAGTTATTTCTATCTTTTGCTGTAGTGTGTCAGAAGGAAATATCAGTTTACATTTCTTTTGCCATTAATTGTAATAACTTAAAACCATTTTTTTGTTGTTGGTGAAAATAATAATGGCCTAATACTTTTGAAAAGTACTGTACATGAAAGTATTATAGCGGTTGCCCTTTAATTATTAGAAGAACTGTCAAATAAAGACAGTAAATGATTGAAGATGTGCGTCTGCGCTCAGGCTCTGTCAAAATAAAAGTCCTGCTGCTGACGCTCATGGGGCAGAACAGAAAAACTCAAGGCAAATACTGACCAATATTATCAGGACTGGCAATATATATCGGTCGACCACTAGTTGAAATTACCCGTTTTTGCTCTTGCAGTCTCTCCTTCTCGTCTTCTTTCTGTCTCTCTTGATCTCTGAGCTCCTGCATCTTCCTCCTCTCCTCTCGCTCTTCCAGCTCGGCCTGAAACACACACACACACACACACACACACACACACACACACACACACACACACACACACATTAATAAGCAGACTTCTGATACGGGTGAAGTGTGAGATGTAGCAGCAGTGCTGTAACCTCTCTCTGAGCTTTCCGCGCTTGTTTCTCCTCCAGCTTCTTCTGTTTCTTCGCTCCGACTTTAGCGGCGGCTTGAGGACGTTCTTCAGACGGCTGCCTGTCTTCCTGATCCTCATCCGCTTCCACAGGACTGTCCTCTGAAGAGACAGAACGAGACCGTTTAGCGTTTAGTGACTAATCTAAACTCTAAAGTGTTCCGTGACACAACTTAACTCAAGACACTACATGTGAGGAGAGTAAAAGATGTTTAACTAATAGATAGAACCATTCTTTCCGCAGCTGATTAATCACTGCTGTGTTTAGATATGCAAACGAGCAATTATGTAATATGCACTTTGCATACATTTCCAGAACAGAAATCTAGATAAAGCCAAAGTTCTTGTTTGATTTTGATGTCATATGTGGCCCTGGAGCACAAAAGCAGTGTTAAGTCGCTGGGGGATATTTGTAGCAATAGCCAACAATACACTGCACGAGTCAAAATTATAGATTTATCTTTTATGCCAAAAATCATTAGGATATTAAGTAAAGATCGTGTTCCATGAAGATATTTTGTAAATGTCCTACTGTAAATATATCAAAACTTAATATTTGATTAGTAATATGCATTGCTAAGAACTTCATTTGAACAACTTTAAAGATGATTTTCTCAATATTTAGATTTTTTTGCACCCTCAGATTCCAGATTTTCCAAATATTGTCAGATCCTAACAAACCATACATCAATGGAAAGCGTATTTATTCAGCTTTCAGATGATGTATAAATCTCAATCTCACAAAATCGACCCCCTTATGACTGGTTTTGTTCTCCAGGGTCACATATTAGAGTTAAAGGTTCATCCAGAGGGGATTCTGGAAAATACTGTCAGAGCACTGAATGAAATGTTGCATAAATCAGCGTGAATGATATTTGAACAAACCTTCAGAATACAGACAGGACTAAAAACGTGTTATGTTTGGTGTATGCAAGAGAAAAGCTCCTTAAAGATACGGATTGAGATCGAAATCTACAGATGCAAATAGATAAGAGTGTGAAAATAAACACTTAAATGTGAATTTTTGATGTTTTCTTGGAAGCAAAACTGACCAGTGCATGCATTAGTAAATGAACCAGGTATGACCCTAAAATGAACTCTGCAACAAATGTAACAGCTTCTTTTGCAGGTGCACACTGTTACACTGTTGCAAACACACTGGCTCAGACTGCAGGCTTGCTGTACCGTTGTCTGACGGCCGCTGCGCGCGCTGGACGTTCACTCTGCTGTGCAGGTTTCTGCGGCGGCGAGGCATTCCTGCCGGACGCTCCTCTGCCGCCTGCGGACGCGCCGCGGCTCGAACCTCCACATGATCCTCACGGTCAGCTGCTGGAACAAAACAACAGATCTGTGATTGTGCACTGACTAGGCCTGTCGCAATAATCAATATATCGACTTATCGTGCAATATATGTACATGACTAGGGCTGTGCAATATATCAAAATATCACAAATGTACATATCGCTACAGCTTGCAATATTTGGAGCCATGAACAAAAGACAGAGAAAATCACTCGCTGCTCTTACCTAAATAACTTTTGTCGCTTAAATAAGAATCAGTGCAAAGAGTAAATACTACGCAGTGTTTTATTTTTCCTTTTTATTACTCAGTTCCTAAACTCATGTTAAAATGACATTTTTATGTAATGCTCGAGTAAAACACATACTGTTCACTTTCAGAAGTTGTTGTAGGTGAGCTTTCTTATCAGAATGAGCTTTATTCACCAGTTAAGTGTGCGTGAACACAAGGAATGTGTTGTGGTTTTACAGGAGCTCTTGATACATGCATGCATACAAATAACTATAAATATATGACACAAGATAGTTAGAGAAGTTC
>JADLZM010019215.1:19531-30117 GCA_018148995.1 Sinocyclocheilus maitianheensis | reverse complement strand
CAAACTGAGAGACCATTTTGAAGGCTCAGGAAACCTTTGCAGGTGTTTTGAGTTGATTAGCTGATAGGCATGTCACCATATTCTAATTTCTTGAGATAGTGAATCATCACAATTAAAAGAACCAAAGACTTAAACTACTTCAGTCTGTGTGCATTGAATTTATTTAATACACGAGTTTCACAATTTGAGTTGAATTACTGAAATAAATTAACTTTTCCACGACATTCTAATTTATTGAGATGCACCTGTATACAGTAGGTATGCTTGAGCCATTTTAAATATGCTGTTTTTTTTCAACAGGGGTGTAACAGCTCAGTCAGTTGAACTCACAGCAACAGAAAGAGGCTGAACACTTCAAATATACTGTACAATGTGCTTCATGTGTGAGAGTCAAATATGATCTTACCACAGTTTCTCCAGTTTACAGTGAGGATCCTGTAGTACATCAGAAAGCAGTTTCACTGAATCTAGTTTATTCCATGACAGATTCAGTTCTCTCAGGTGTGAGGGGTTTGATCTCAGAGCTGAAGCCAGAGCAGCACAACCTTCATCTGTGATGCCACAATCACTCAACCTGTAGAGAACAATGACACACTCTTCACTCTCTCAGATCAGATCAGTTTAGTTGTGAATCCATTATTAAAGATAAAGTACAAACTTAAAGCACAAATCCATATGTCTGATGGATCATTGGACTGAGGTCTAAATGTCACAGAACACAAAACATGATAAAAAAATATCTAAATTTATCAAACAATTCCCTGTGGTGAAAATCAAGTTTTTAGCGTTGTTTACAGGTCTATCTGGTGTTTTAAATATGCTTAAAGACAAACCATGTGACAAACTCAGTCAACACCACTGATGAGTATTTTCTCCTTAAAACTGCAGCGCACCAAAGACAGTCTCAGAAATATGGTTTGAAACTGTTTCCATGTAATCAATCATTGGTTTCAGATTTGTGAATTAGTTGTGTACTCTGCTTTAAAAGTGAGCAGAAATGTACATTTGTGATCACTTTTTAAACAGTTTATGTGACTTTGATTCAAGAATAAGGAATATAACATAGATGGCATTTGTAATGGCAAAATTGCCTGTTCATAATTCTAGAAACTCTCTCATAATGGAAACATATTCGAGTCTGTATCTAATGAAGGGCCTATGCTGCATTTGGGACAAGGTCTGTGGTGGGAATATCTGAGTTGATCTCAGTGCGTTTCAGTCAGTCACATTCTCATGTTCACCACATGATGTCACATGATGAAACGAGAGCACTTGGTGTTTTTGTGTCAATTATGACAAAACACATAAAAAACAGTACAGTTATTCTTGTATATTTTTTATATTGTATATTGTATGTGCATTTGTTTCATGCTCTGAAAACACTTTAAAGTTTTTTTATGCTTGTTGCTCGTTGGAAGCAGGATCTTGGAAGTGAAGTCAAATGACGCATCTCTCTGAGGCTGGTGCTGATCAATCAGCTGCGAGCTCACAAGTCGGATGTCCGACTTCAAGCGATGTATCAGACATTATTTCCAAGTAGGAGGAAGGAAAAATCGAATTCTGAGTTGTCTGGAATGCAGCACTAGATCAGGTCCCTTCAGCTCCGGTGCTGGAGGGCCACAGTCCTGCAGAGTTTAGCTCCAACCCCATAAACACACCTGAACCAGTAAACCAGATCTTCAGAAAGTTACAGGCAAGTAAGTTTGATCAGGGTTGAAGCTAAACTTCGCAGGACAGTGGCCGGCCATGAAAAATGTTAATATTTTAATAATTTAACAACACATTCGTATGTTCATGATTGTCTGATTGACACACATGTAAACAAATAAAGTATTTCTCCGCCTCCGCCTTTGCAAACCTCCATTCTACTCCACCGGGATGGATTGCTTCGGGCCCTACACAGTAAAGATTGGCAAAGAAGCTGAGAAAAGGTGGGGAATAATTTTTAAATGTCTGACTACTAGGTGCGTGCACCTTGATCTACTCAGTCACATGAATACAGATTCCTTCTTGATGGCACTCAGGCGTTTCATTGCTCGCAAAGGTAAACCATTTGAGCCGCTCTCTGACAGAGGTACCAACGTCATTGGAAGCAATAAAGAGCTACTGGAATCCTATCAATCCTTCACCCCTGACCTTCAGGCAGCTCTGGCCAAGCAGAAGATTTCCTTCAAATTTAATCCTCCACACACGCCCCACTTTGGTGGAACCTGGGAGCACGAAATATGCTCCATCAAAATTGCCCTGGAGACCACCCTTGGTGCTCAAACTGTAAGCGAAGAGGTACTACGCACAGTCATGATTGAAATCGAAAGCATTCTAAATTCCAAGCCCTGAGGCTATGTGTCATCTGACATTGCTGATCCTGACCCTGGGACCCCTAATTTGCTGCTGATGGGGCGGTATGATGCTTCCCTTCCTCTCGTAACATATCCAGACTCTGAGCTGCACAGTCACCGTCAATGGCGTCTTAGTCAAATCCTTTCTGATCATTTTTGGGCTCATTTCCTCAGTAATTACCTCCCCTCTCTTCAGTCCAGACAGAAGTGGTGCACCGACAATCCTAACCTGCAACCTAATACTGTCATCTTGATTCTTGGTCCTCAACTTCCCCGATCTCAGTGGTCAGTGGGCAAAGTCTTCTCCCTCCATCCCAGTAAGGATGGCCATGGTAGGGTTGCTGACGTCCAAGTCAAGGACAGGACATACACAAGGCCCGTTGCCCACCTTGTTCCTCTCCCGGCCTTATCTGATCCTCCATAAATTGTCAAATTTGCACTAAAAATTTGGGGGCGGCTGTTTTAAAGTTTTTGTGTCCCTAAGCTGCACCCTCAAAGCAGCGCCACACCCCTCTTAGCCTGTCCAGTTCCCTGTTAGCCCCAAGCTCCACCCACCCAATCTCAAGCCAATTAGAATGATCTCACAGACTTTATTAGCTGCACCTGAGTCCACAGCTTGGGCTTTTGTTGCATGTGGTTGTACTGTGCAGAGGACTGAGTTTTATTCCTTGCATTCTGTTTTTCCTGCGTGTGCGTAATTGACCACGTAAGTGCCTTTGTTTGATGTTAAATATTATTTTGTATGATTTAAGTTTGGCCTAAACGTGTTTATTTTCATGCTTGCTCTAGTTCCAGTTTAGGCATGTGCTTTAGTTATTTAATGTGCAGTTGATGGAACATTGTGGTTGCATTGTACCTTATTTAGCACGGTTTATTGGTAAACTGAAACTCTGTATATCTGTTCCCTTTATAGAAACCACACGCACATCTACATGCACAAAACCTCCTTGGATGTACAATAAACTTTCTTATACCTGGTTTAACTAGACTGGACCTGTTTTTACCGACAGCCCCACTGGCTTCAAGCTAGCTACCTAAACATCTGCCACCTCCTTAACATGATCCTCCTTTTCAGAAATCATAAGGCTTTAACCTGAAGTTATAAATGGAACATAACTGTATCTGCACGGTGAGATGGTGTTCTAAAATATAGGTAAACATGTTCAATGCGTTTCCTCTTTTTGTGAACCGTTTCTATCCTCGAGGACAAATAAGCGTTTATCTTTTCTATATCCAAAGTATTTCCATACTGCCAATTTTAATTTATATTTCGACGTGGGATAGAGATTAGAGATAACGGCCTCTGTCTCTGATGTTGTCTCCAACAACTTAAGAACAGTTAAGTGGAAAGTTGTTGCCTAGTCGCAGGTGAGATCCTGCGTCTTTTATTTTCTCCCAATATCGTAGATAAGCAAATGTACATGGTATGATAATCGCACCTGTTTATACCGTGGTATATCCTCATACCGGTATATCGTTACAACCCTAGCAACAAACAAAGCTGAAAAATTCTTTAAATTTCAAATTTCCAAATCAAAAAAGACAGCTACGACACATTCTTTCCCAATGAAAGCATCAGGAATATAACTTAAGACAGATAAGATGATCTGCACCTAATATGTATTATTCCATAGATTGTTCCTAACTACAATTTTCATGTAATTTGCAATCAGTAAGTGATCATTTGTAAAGAGCAGCTCATGTGTTACAGCTCAGTCAGTTGAACTCACAGCAGCAGAAAGAGGCTGAACACTTCAAATATACTTTACAATGTGCTTCATGTGTGAGTCAAATATGATCTTACCACAGTTTCTCCAGTTTACAGTGAGGATCCTGTAGTACATCAGAAAGCAGCTTCACTGAATCGCCTAGTTTATTCCACGACAGATTCAGTTCTCTCAGGTGTGAGGGGTTTGATCTCAGAGCTGAAGTCAGAGCAGCACAACCTTCATCTGTGACGCCACAATATCTCAACCTGTAGAGAACAATGACACTCTTTATTCTCTCAGATCAGATCAGTTTAGCTGTGAATCCATTATTAAATATAAAGTCACAAATCAATATGTTTGATGGATCATTGACCAAATGATTTGAGGTTTGAGGTAAAAAATGTCACGGAACACAAAATATGATCATAAAACATCCAAAGTTTAATTCAAGAAAGAGGAAAAACTTTTTAAAGTCTGTACTTTTATGCAAAATCTGTTTTATTAATGACACTATTCACTATGTAGATCTGTACTAGTATGTATGGAGGAGTGATTGTGTGTGTTTCTCCTCCATCACCAAATACAGTAAAATCTGAGATCACCTGCATTGTTAGATATTATTTGCAGTTCATTATTAAACATTGTAATAACATCCATCCATTTTCCAATCCGCTTTATCCTCTGCAGGTTTGCGGGCAGCTGGAGTCTATCCCAGTGTCTTGAACGGACGGCCAGGCCATCACAGGGCTCACAAACATTCACACCTACGATTAATTTATAGTGTCCAATTCACCTCTGCTGCATGTCTTTGATTGTGGGGGAAACCGGAGCACTCAGAGGAGACCAACACAGACACGAGGAGAACATGCAAGAAAGGCCTCCTGACTCTGGGACTCAAAGCGGGGACCTTTTTGCTGTGATGCAACAGCGCTACCCACTGAGCCACCCCATGTAATTGTCACGAACCCGGTCCATGGACTTCCGTTCAATCGCCACCACAGGTCACTCTTCCGTTACATTGACTCTCACACTACACAAACTGTTGCATGTCATCCCAGACTACATATCCCATCATCCATTGCACTGATTGCACACAGCTGTAACCAATCTCACACTCACTATATTACACACACTCAGATCTTTTTCAAACTGCCAAGTATTGTTTAGTGTGTATCACTGCTATAGCTGATAGCTACCTTACGGAGCCTGCTTAGTTTTCCTAGCCTTATCTTAGTCTTGCCTTGTCTGTTTTTTGAACCTGGATTATCCTTCTAGTCTCGCCCCTGTTGGATTACGTTCGTCGTCGACTGACCCTTGCTTGCTTACTGGACTGCTCTTGTTTTGTCTTCTGTATACCTGTTTGCCATTGCCTGACTCTCGCCTGTTTTGACCACGCCCTTAATAAAGCTTGCAAATAGATCCGTACGTCTCACGTCTTGTTTGCCCTGTAACAATACTCGGCCATTCAAGGATCCAGCGGCTTTACCGAAGGACATTTGCCAGGTATGAACACAGCGATTGTAATACTAGCTCTCAAGCAGGGCACACGATCACTTGAGGGTTACATTGAGGAATATTTGGCTTACAATTAACTATATTAATTGACTTTTTCTGTGATGGCCTTAACCAGCCTTTAAAATCAAGAGTGATTCATGAGGGTCCTTGTTTGTCACCAAGTAGTTTTTTGGATCATATTTTGTGGACTGTTGGTTCAGTGTTCACGGTGGATGTCGTGGAGGAACGCGACACAGCACTCATTCCTGTAATGGCAGCCGCACTGGAGCACGCTCACAAAATGGTGGTGACAGCGGAGCCTGTTCGCAAGATGGCGGCCACAATAACGTCCCGTTATATCACAGCTGATCCCGTTATATCACATCTTCATGAGGCAAGTCAGTTTATTGTCATGAGTCTAGTCAAGTCACAGCTCATCTTCATGAATCAAGTCAAGTCACCGCTGAGCGTCGGGAGCCATGTCAAGTCACAGCTGATCTTCCTGAGTCAAGTCAAGTCACAGCTGATCTTCCTGAGTCAAGTCAAGTCACAGCTGATCTTCGTGAGCCAAGTCAAGTTATAGTTGATCTTCGTAAGTCAAGTCACAGCTGCTCCTCATAAGTCCAGTAAAGTCTCAACTGATCATCCAGAGTCCCGTCACATCACAGCTGACCATCTAGAGTCACGTCACATCACAGCTGATCATCCAGAGTCACGTCACATCACAGCTGATCATCCAGAGTCACGTCACATCACAGTTGATCATCCAGAGTCACGTCACATCACAGCTGGTCATCCAGAGTCCCGTCACATCACAGCTGGTCATCCAGAGTCCCGTCACATCGCAGCTGGTCATCCAGAGTCCCGTCACCTCGCAGCTGGTCATCCAGAGACCTTACCTGAGCTCCCTATAGGCTCTAGTAGCCTTGTCACAGCCCAAAGATCCTCCTTTGAACTCCTAGCCCTGTATGTCATGAACTCCGTTGTCATCAGGGAAACAGTTGAGGGACTCGTTATATTTCCTGCCTCAGTCCTTGGGGCCGTGAATGTTCTGTCTGTGTTGTCTGTCTCTGCTCTCGCTACGTTACAGTCTCTGCCATGGTCTCCTGATCAGTTTGGCTTGCCATGGGGATCTTCTGCTCCACCATGATGGTCTTCTGCTTTGTCTGCTCTGGTGGTCTTCTACTCCGTCTGCTCTGGTGGTCTTCTGTCCTGCTCTGGTTGTCATCTGCTCCGCCGTGGGGATCTTCGGTCCCATCTGCTCTGCTGTGGTGGTCCTCAGCTCCACCTGTACTGCCAGCTCCGCCCTGGCTCCCTGCCCCGCCGGTCCTGCCTCAGTCCCTGGTCTCTCCACTTCCATGTGGACATGGCCCTCCGTGCCTCTGCTCCACTGCCCTACTGGATCATAGTGTTTGGGGGGGGGGCTCTGTCACGAATCCGGTCCATGGACTTCTGTTCAATCGCCCCCAGAGGTCACTCTTCTGTTACATTGACTCTCACCCTACACAAACTGTTGCATGTCAGCCCGGACTACATATCCCATCATCCATTGCACTGATTACACACAGCTGTAACCAATCTCACGCTCACTTTATTACACCCACTCGGATCCTTTTCAAATTGCCGAGTATTGTTTAGCGTGTATCACTTTTATAGCTGATAGCTACCTTACGGAGCCTGCTTAGTTTTCCTAGCCTTATCTTAGTCTTGCCTTGGCTGTTTTTTCGTGTTCTGATCTTTGCCTTGTACCTGGATAATCCCTCTAGTCTCGCCCCTGTTGGATTACGTTCGCCGTCGACTGACCCTCACTTGTTTACTAGACTGCTCTTGTTTTGTCTTCTATATACCTGTTTGCCATTGCCTGACCCTCGCCTGTTTTGACCACGCCCTTAATAAAGCTGGCAAATGGATCCGTATGTCTCACGTCTTGTTTGCCCCGTAACAGTAACAACATATTCATTGTATTTGATTATATTTATTATAATCATAAGTTGATGCAGCTTTATTGGGACCCTACTTGTGGCTCTCCCTAAAGCGCACTCCTACACCTACTCCTCACCCTAACCATGATTAACCTGCAAAGCTCCATGAAGAGCCACGGTTTTGAGAATGATAAAAATATGAGCTGCACATATCTGATCTGCCAGCCTGCCTGATAAATTAGAAGACCTATTAACCCTTTAGAACCTAAAGCTAAAATAGGCCGTTTTCACTCATTTTGGTTTTTGGAGTATAAAATTATAACACAATGTGGTATCTTCAAGTGCAAGGTGTCATTTTCTTCAGAAAATTATTGGCTTTAAGGAAATTACAGTTATTGTACATTATTGTGTGGGGTGAGTTAGTAAATAGAATGTAAATAGACAAAATTAAAGAACAGAAATACATTTTACTGCTTTTTATTTAGAAAAAATCAGAAAACTCATAAACGAAATAATCTAATGCCCCAGTCTTGAAAAAGGAACTGTAATACATATCTACAAGTCTTTTTGGGACACTGGATTGCACAGTTTTCACTCAGGAGCCATTGGTTTTACCCCAGTTCTCCAGGCGTTTTTGGATCCTTCAATCCAGTCATTTAAATGTGGTGCTCTCTGAAGCAGTTCCTGTCTAACTGCAAGCGTAGTCCCACATCACATTCCTGGCACTTCCTGACACGTATGCAACGACGCCGACCCAAACTGGCCCGCTGTGAAAGGTCTTGAGTGTCACTGACAGGAACAGGCAGATGATCGCATCTCTCTCTCGGGCTGCCATCCAGGGGAACACCTGTGAGCTGAGCAGCTAGCAGCTCCTGAAAGTTTTGTCTCGTGTGCTTGTCATGGTGGGTGGCACACAGCTCTTTGTGTAAAATGAAGCTGTTGGTCACTGCAATGTCTAGGAAGTGCTGGAAAATTGTCATGTACCACTTCCGTGTTTTACGGTGCACCGACTTCGTTCCGAGCATCTTGTCGGAGGTGTCAACTCCTCGCATGTACTTATTGTACAGCTACAGCTGTGACCACGGCCCTGGCCCCTCTGAGATGGTGTTGTGTTCGATGTGGATGGCCCATTTGCTTCTTTGTAGGTAACTGGAGAAGCCACACTGGAAAAAAAATAGAAGCATGTGTTACAAACTCACTATATATTCATAAAAATACTTTTCATTATAAAGCAGTTTATTAGTAAGAGCAAAATTGTAAAACAAAATTTACTATAAAAAATACAATAACAATGAAATAACAATAAAAATAATGCCTGCAGTTGCTTACACACACACACACACACACACAAACATGAACGCATGCATGCACATACGTACTTACACGCGTGTGCAACGCACATATACCACATAAGTGTGTGAAACAGTGGTTTTTCGAACTGAAACACGGAGTCTATGACTATTTTACTCACATTTCTCATAGATTCATCAGAAAGAAACAAACTTCACTTACCAATCCACGTCTGGATCAATGCCAGCAGCATACGCCTCCTCAACGTCTGAATAGACTCCGGGTCCGAAGTCATGCTCAGCCTCTTCCCAGGTGTCATCAAAGATCAAATCAGTCGCCTCCTATCTTGTCAAACCTTTCTTCGCCATGTTTTTGTCCATTTTTTTAATCATATTTTGCACTCTCAAACTCTGTAACCTGCTGCGCTCTGTATCTCCCGCTTCAAATCCGCCCTTCCCCCTCTCCCCGAAAGCCGCTGTGATTTGCTGATGGAAAGCATGCAATTACCGTATTAAGCAGTATATTGTCAAAGCGCAAGCTGTCTACTATCAGATGCAATTGGATTTTTTTTCAGTGTAAACGGTTGGTGAGTTATGATAACATAAGTAGAGCATGGTTAATTGTGTCGGCACCGACACATCCGGTTTTAAAGGGTTAAATACCCATTAGGCACTTTATTCCCACTATTAAATCCCTGCATTTCAATTTTTTTTATATTTAATTTTTGTTTAAAATAAACATCTCCAAGCTCTAATGTAATGGAAAAGAGGGAGTGTCACGATTTCGGTTCATGGACTTCCGTTTATTCACCACCAGATGTCACCCTTTCCATTACATTGACTCTCGCACTGTTCTGTGCAGTATTTCTCTTTGGAAGTTCTATTTTGATTTGTGTAAGTAGTTCGTGTGTGACACCTTGTGGTGAAAAATATTATTACACTACTAAATAGAACGCAACAGGAAGCACGTAAAACAGTATAAGAAGATACTCATTTTCTGTGATCTGCGTTTTGGATGTACGACATTGTTTGCAGTCTAATCCTTGGAGTAGATACGATCGTAAGTTACTAATTTCATATTGAAAACAACTGCAATAATGTTGTTAGTTTAATTAAAAGTTAGTTGTTAAGATGTTCAGAGAGCGATGTTTAATTCTGGAATATAGCACGATCTGGCGGCTAATATGCTAATGAAGCTGCGCAATCCTTTTTTCTTCAAGTACATGTTCTTACCATAAATCAGTTGTTTATTTAATTGTTTGATTATGTAAGTGGATGTTTGTGAATGTAAAATATCCATGATATTTGTAAATCACTTTGTAATTTCTATCTTTTATGTTTCTTTAAGTTTTACAGTAAAGTAAAGTGTGCATCACATAAGCACAACGAAGAACGTGTGATGGAGCTTTATTTCTGTTAGCTATCTGTCAACGCATGGTTCAGAACACCATTGCCAGGGCAGAAAACGCACTACACAAACTGTTGCATAGCACCCCGGACTACATTTCCCATCATTCTTTGCACAATTTGCACACTGCCCTGATTGCACTCATTGCACACAGCTGTTTCTAATTACCTCACTCACTATATAACACCCACTCTAACCACATTTCTCTGCTGAGTATTGTTTAGCCTGTACCCCTTTCCGAGTCTCCGTGTTTTCCTTGTTTTTGATCTTTGCCTGTTTTCTTGGATTTCTCCCTCTCGCCTCGCCCCTGTGATTCTGTCTGCTAATCGGTGACCTACGCTAGCCCTGTGACTATTCTTGTGTTTTGCCCGCCATATACCTGTTTGCCAGTGTTTTGACCCTGCCTGTTTACCACGTCTCTTAAA
>JADLZM010019214.1:6858-26289 GCA_018148995.1 Sinocyclocheilus maitianheensis | reverse complement strand
GACAATTGTGTCATCATTTACTCATTTACCCTCATGGACCAAAAGAGTGTATGTAATCAATTTTACCAAACAAAATATTTCTTGCTGAAGGTACTTTTTGTAATGTCCGTTTGATGCTTTATACAATAATGACTTTAAATTATCTTTTGGGAGTAATTTCTCAGCCAAATTTGATGTGCGATTAATTTGCAATTAATTAGATCAATTAATCGCCACATCATGTAATTAATTAGATTAAAAATTGTAATCGCTTACCAGCCTTAAATATAATATAATATAATATAATATAATTTAATATGACTACTGCCTGCATAGAAAAGAATACATGATTGTATTTATACTTTCTAGATAAATACAATAAAATACTAAATAATAAATTACTAAAAATAATTTCTAGAATTTAAATTTATATAATTTTATTCCATTTCTCGATAAGACTCAATAGGAAGCATAAAAATAGGAAAAAATAATACGTATTTTATTTAATAAAATAATACATAATTTGTATTCATAATTATATAATTTATATTTATAACAAATATTTATTATTAAATGTAAATTTTTCAATACATTTAAAGTAAATTCATGAATTTGCATTAAAATATGCAAACAAGTACATCGTTGCAATGGGTGACATGAACATTAGGATGCAGCAATTAACCAATCAGAATCAAGTATTCCAGTGAACCGTGTAATAAACCCATTTTAATGTCCCTTCAAATCTCCCTGACTGACAATGAGCGCATTTACATGCACGTTCTTAAGCCGATTATGCTTAATAAGCAGAAACGCATGTGGTCATGAAAACGCGGTAACCCGTTTTCTTTTATCGGAGTAAGCTCATAAACGATGTAAGCATAAACCGGTCGACACAAGTAGTTTTTTGCCTCTTACCCCGATTTCGCGCAGCATGTAAACGCAATAACCTGCTTTCTGTCAGCTTATTGAAGTGCGCATGTGTGATACGTGACAGGAAAGCATCCTTAGTGCAGATTTAAGCGCATCTATGCAAAGAAATAAGGAAATATATCACAAAAGCAGACTCGACTCAGAAATGATAAAAGTGTTCTCATCTCGTGCAGCAGAAGTAGAAGAGATTCAGTCAAAACGCTGCATTAACTGCATGGGAGGATAATATATGAGCTGTAAGTTTCGCGCTGACATGTTGCAAGCTTTATTTAACATCACAACCGACAGCATATGGAATACTCATATGGAGTCAGATACACAAATTATTATATTTTGACGTCACTAAAGGGAAATAACCTGATTTATTAATAAAGTCATGTAAACGCAGCTTACTTGCGTTGTCAGGTTACTGATGTGCATGTAAACGGGGAAAATTGGTTATTTTAATAAGCTGATATTTGTGAGTTATCAGCTTACTGGTGTGCATGTAAACGTGCTCAATGACTGGTTGATTGATGACTCGCAATAATGTCAGAGTGAGCTCTAACCTATCTTGTGTTCAAATGAAGCACGATACGTTACCTCAAGTGCAATCTGTGTACCTCATCCACAACTCCTTAAGCAGGTACACATGCACACAGGTACGCGCACACTCATACACACACCACTCCAAAGATCCAGATATGACAATACTAGACCAAAGCCCTTGAATGATGAGAAAAATGAGAAAAAGAGGGACGTTAAGTGCTCATTAAAGTATCTACAGGGTGAGACAGACAGTGGGAACTCAGCACTCTATGTGTTGCCGGAATCTGAGAGCGAGATAATTGGCCATTATGACAGTGGACGGCATGTCATTACCTTTTCATTAGCTGGCCTCCTCTCTTCCTAGGATTGCCCTGCACTACTGAGCAAGAAAAAGATGCCATTAATGTAATGTGGAATTAAGAGAGGCGAAGAAGAGCAGGACGGATAGGGCACGCACATACAGACACACTCTACTCGCTTACCCATCATTCTCTCCTTAAATGGAGCTGAGAGCGCGGGAGCAGACTGACACCAATTTAAAATCTGCAGCGATCAAATGAGGAGAGGAATGGAGAAAGCACATGTGTGGGTGGATTTGTGTATTCATATCAGTGTATACGTGTGTATATGTTTTCACACAGCCATTCTTACAAGCGCATCTCTCTCCAAAAATGCCATATGATGAAATAGACCCCTGGGAAATAGACAAAGAGGTGCACAAACAGATAAAGTTATGAGTTTTATGGGAAGGTTCAAAGACAGGCTGCTACAGCGCTGTCAAAACTCATCTACACCGACTTGGATCATGTATGTCAAGTCAATTTCCAAAACATTACTCACCATAAGCATTTTGCAACCTACATTCCAGAAGATGCGACCAAATATGGGGCTTTGTTACATAACGAATACTCGCTCACAAAATAGTTACTTGTCATTTAGCAGACACACTTTATCTAAACTGACTTACAGTACACTAATTGCAAGGAACATCCCACTAGAGCAGTCTAAGGTTGAAGAAAAGCACAACAGTACAAGGAATTCAGCTCCCAATTCAGCTTAATTTATGGCTCCCTCCTACCAGCTATCGCTGCATTCACAACCCAGATTCATTAACACTAGACTGCTAGAATCATCATACATATGGAATACATACAAATGCCACATACAGGTTATGTATAGTGGTCGACCGATATGGGTTTTTTGATAGCCGATGCCAATGCCAATATCTTGGAAAGCAGGGTGGCCGATGGCCGAAATAAAGATGGTATAATTTTATTTATTTTAATTTATATAAAAATTTGAAATAATTTGAAATGGATTAAAATAATTGTGTAAAATAAACATACTTATACTTTAGAAGACAAAGCATTTTTCACAAATAAATAAATATTTAATAAAATCTAAATAAAAAGTAAGCAAACACTGTAACCAACAGGGCTCTCAGTGTTCTGGGAAGTTTGTGTGCATTGGGAATCTTTTTTTTTTTAAATAAAGCCAAGGTAACACTCATTTTACACAGAGCACGTGTAACAGGTAGTATTTAATAGTATTAATTACACTACCCAGCAGATATGAACATAAAGACAAAGTTAATACGGTCATAATTCTGTTCAATATGCAAAGCCATATTTCAATTTGTTCAATAATTTTTTTAATGTAAAGTAATTTCGTTTTAACATTAATTGTGTTTGGAAGAGGTGGAAATGAAATGGGGAAATGGTCAATTAATCAATTGGTTTATTCTGTTGTGTTTATTACAAGGTAGTTCGAATAGGCGGTGATTGACAAAAGAGGCCTGATCCATTAGTCTGGGATCAACCGCTAATGTCTCGACTCATTTTCTCAGGCGAGATCGCGCGAGTTTCCTCATACGAGTAAATGTTCTCACTGAGGAAACATAGCAGCATCACTAGTGTGATTATTTCTCCCTGGTTTCTCAGGTATCAGATCACTGGAATGATTATAATGCATTTCTAAAATGGGTTTGAATGTTAAGAGTATGTGTTTGTAACCATGAACGAGAAAGGGTAAAGTTTCACTAAGTGTGTTAATACGGGTATACGAGCGAAGCACATGGCGGCCGGGCCTAACACATGGCGGTGTAATAGATTTCCCCCATGCTGTAAAACTCAACAGCTCACATGCATTTTGTATATATTCCAATATTCCATATTGTTTATTTTGTAACTNCGCATGGCTGTGTAATAGATTTCCCCCATGCTGTTAAACTTAACAGCACACATGTATTTTGTATTATATTCCATATTGGTTATTTTGTAACTTGAGTTTTGTAAAAGAGTATACTTAACATTAATATTGTATTTACTGTTAGTGGGAAAGAGAATGAGAAATGTTTCAGGGAAATGTTGCATATGGTTCTAGATTAATATTTGCAACACAAAGAAATTGTAACCGGTGTGTTGTAAATGTGAGTTAAGTGTGTTGAATAAAAATACGAGTAAATGTTCTCACTGAGGAAACATCGCAGCATCACTCGTGTGATTATTTCTCCCTGTTTTCTCAGGGGGCATTACATTTGGAGGCACCGCTGGGATCGTTGACTGGGGGACTACCCCTAGCCAGTAGGTGGAACCCCTTTTGTCAATCATTCACCCAAAAATTACTCAGGCATCAGTGGAAGTCTAGCAGCAGGAAAGTGGACATCGTGGTTTTCAGACATTCGCTGGTAATTTGCATCCGGAAGTGAGCTAAGCGACCGCTAGAGGGCGTTACATTTGGAGGCACCGCTGGGATCGTTGACTGGGGGACTACCCCTAGCCAGTAGGTGGAACCCCTTTTGTCAATCATCCCCCCCAAAAATTACTCAGGCATCAGAGGAAGTCTAGCAGCAGGAAAGTGGACATTGTGGTTTTCAGACAGTCGCTGGTAATTTGCATCCTGAAGTGAGCTAAGATACCACTAGGGGGCAGAAAAAGCCAGTTAAGTCAGATAAATCTTCACTCACTGCTACTTTCACTTATAAAATGGAGTCTGAATTGGAAAAGCTTCATTTGGAAATTAAAGGAGCCTTATACAGATTGACTGTAGGACAATTAATTAGAGTATGCACTGCACTTCAGATCTCGGGCCCTGAAGAGAAAAATGTGGCTGGTAAAAGTCGCAGTCAGCTGATTTCCCATATCATAAAGCACCTTGAACGAGAAGAACTAACCGATCTAGAGGATGAGGGCATTTCAGAACTCCTCAATGTTCAGGACATAATAGATAAAATACAGAATGAAATTCCAAATCAAACTGACGAACAGGAAAGAATGCAGAAAGAGGTGGAGGCACTCAGACTGTCATTAGAAGAGAAAGAGAATGAAATGCAGGACTTGATAAATAAAAACAAGAACGCCTCTTCAGGTGTCAGTACTCCTGTAAAGAATATGATTCTAGCACCACCAGATAGTTCCATATGGCGCAAAGATTTTAAAATAGCAGGCCAAATAGGTGAACCAGGAAAAAAGGATAAGCTAACCTTTTCTAGCCTGGCCAGGCAGATTGAAAGTGGGCTTAGCAGGGTTTACCCAGAACCCGATATCATTGACGCTGTAATCCGTGCAATCACACCAGGCCTACAGTTACGGAGTTACCTGGAAGGGAAAGATAATCTTACACTGCCTGCCCTTCGCAGAATACTCAGGTCCCACTACCAAGAGAGAGGTGCCACAGATTTATACAAAAAACTCACTTCTGAGGTTCAGAGCAGCAAAGAGTCACCTCACAACTTTCTGATAAGGGCAATGGACCTGAGGCAGAAGATACTGTTTGCTTCTCAGGAAGCTGAGTCAAGTTTAAAGTACGATCCAGCCCTGGTTCAAAGTCTATTCATGCATACTGTCCTGACTGGCCTTTAGAATGACAATATTAAGAGTGACCTACAGCCTTACCTTTTGCAGGTTAACACCTCAGATGAACTCCTGCTGGAGAGAGTTAATATTGCCTGCGCCAACGAAAAGGAGAGACAGGACAAAAATAAAAACAGTGCCCCATCACGAGTCCCTAATGTGAGTACAGTTCAGTCCAGTGAGGTTGCGGTGGAAAAGAAATGCACCATCCAGCAAATCACACCCCCTCTATCCCCTGATTTGTTATGTGAAATCAAAGAAAGGCGTTCTGACATGGTACTGCTGAAAGACCTGAAAGCCGAGATTTCCCAGATTATGGAAACTATACAAAAGACCACCTCCCCACAGTATCCCCTACCAAGCACAGAACCACAACAACCGCCTGCCCCATGTCCAATGTTTTCATCCCCACAATCCTCTCCTTATAGGACTGAATCCAATGTCATGCCGTACTACCACCAGCAACAAACAACAGCGATGCGGGAGTATCGACCAGCAGTTGGCCCAGGACGGATGAGGGAGACAGCCCAGTTCCAACAGCGATTTGCACCACAACGATATAATCCAGTATCCCGCCCTCAGCCTAGGTGCTTTGCATGTATCCAAGCTGGTGAAGAATACTGTCAGCATTGTTTTAGGTGTGTGAGAACTGAGCATTTCAGGGCGGGCTGTAGAGCAGAAAGGCGGCCAAGAACTGGGGAATGGGGTCATTTAAACTAGGAAGGGTTGCTCCCAAGGGACATGGGGTAACCAAGTGTATAAATAAGTCCCAGTCTTGTGCAAGTTGTAAGAAAAAGAAGGAAAGACAGGGATTAAAATGTTGTTAAGTGTGTAAAACTACATTATACTGCTCGGAAGAATGCCAGGGAGCCCACTGGCCTGTGCACCAAAGGGATTGGGGGCCACATGCTTGTTCAGGTGTTAGGGAACAAGTTATACAGTCACGTGGAAAATCTAGGAGAAAGAACGGTTTTGTTGCAGGAAAAATAAATACAGTAAGGGAGTTAGTAGGAAAGAAGTGTCTTATCCGATGTCTCCTACACAAATAAAATACACAGGCACTTTGGGACACAGGGTCACAAGTTTGTGCTATAGATGAGGTTTGGAAAAACAACCACTTACCAGACGTGCCGCTGCGAGAGATAACAGAGCTAATTGATCCACACGACCCCTTGCAACTTGAAGCAGCCAATGGGACTGCAATGCCATATATTGGTTGGCTGGAAGTGCTCTTTCAACTTATTGCTAGTAATGTTAAGTGGCTAATACCTGTGCTAGTGTTAAAAGGCAAACAGCAGCAATGCCCTATTATTGGATTTAATGTTATTGAACATATTGTGTTATACAGCCGAGGAGACCAGGCGGAGCCCAGGGACAAAGAGGAGTTGGTCAAGGCAGTAAAAATCGCATTCCCTCATCTAAAAAAACAAAACAAGGCAAAAATCTTCATCAATGCAGTGAGCCTAGAACAAACGTGTGAGCATAAAGTGAGAACAGTAAAAGAACGAATCAGTGTGCCTAAACATAGCTCCATTCAAATCGAGTGTCGAGTACAAACTCCACCTTTCAAAGAGGATACGACTCTGATTTTTGAGCCCACCGAGAACCCGCAGTGGCCTGAAGAACTGGAATTCTGCGATACCTTGGTGTCAGTAAAGGCAAGAATGGTCCCGAAAATCATTGTCAGTGTGCAGAATCCCACAGATCACGAAATTATACTTCCAGGAAGAACTGTTATTGGATCTGTACAGTCAGTGAAGTCAGAGTATCCAGCCAACATATTTAACAGTCACCTACCCACTCCAACCGTTAATCACATCCAAGCTCAAGCATCCAGTGAACGCACTCCAGCGCACGAACAATGGGACCCTCCTATTGATCTCACACACCTAAGTGAGCAACAGAGACAATTAGTCACTCAAATGTTAAGAGAGGAATCAGGATCATTCTCCAGGACTGATGATGACATTGGTTGCATACCAAATTTGCAAATGAAAATTTCACTAAAAGACAACGAACCAGTAACAAAGACATATATTTCTGTGCCAAAGCCCTTGTATAAGGAAATGAAAACCTATTTGCAGGACTTGATAGCACAGGGATGGGTTGAAAAATCTGTCTTCTTATTCCTCTCCCATCGTCTGCGTGAGAAAAAAAGACAGCACCCTACGTTTATGTATAGACTACAGAGAACTTAATAGAAAGACTCATCCGGATCGCCACCTGATTCCTAGGGTCCAAGACGTAATGGACAATCTGGGGGGAAACACCCTCTTTTCACTGCTGGATCAGGGTAAGGCATATCACTAGGGATTTATGGCCAGAAATAGTAGACATCTAACAGCTTTTGTGACTCCCTGGGGCCTATATGAATGGGTGTGTATCCCATTCGGGCTTATGAATGCACCTGCAGCGTTCCAGCTCTGCATGGAGGAATGTTTAGAAGGCTTGAGGGATGAAATATGTGTGCCATATCTTGATGATGTTCTTGTGTTCAGTAGGACATTTGAGGATCATGTTAACCATGTCAGAAAGGTGTTGCAGCGGCTGAGGGAGCATGGGATAAAATTAAAACCAAAAAAATGTGACATGTTCAGAGCTGAAGTGCGGTACCTTGGACGGATCGTGTCAGTGGAAGGAAACAGGATGGACCCTGCCGATACAGCTGCAGTAAGGGCACTGAAACACAAAAAGCCAGGTAATGTTGGTGAGTTGAGGGCAGTTTTGGGACTTTTGAGCTATTATCGGCAGTATGTTAAGGATTTTTCACGAATAGCCAGCCCCCTATATGATTTGCTTAAAACACCCAGAGATACAGAAGTAGGAACAAGCAAAAAGAGAAAACGGCAAACAAAACGAACGAGTGGAGGGGTCCCGTCCAACACACCCATGGACTGGACCGACACACACCAGTCAACCCTAGAACAGTTGATTGACTGCCTAGTCCAGCCTCCTGTTCTCGGCTTCCCAGAGTTCTCACAACCGTTTATCCTTCATACCAATGCTTCTAATCAGGGACTAGGTGCTGTATTGTACCAAAACCAGGATGGAAAACTCTGTGTGATTGCCTATGGCTCCCGTACTTTAACTGTAGCAGAGAAAAACTATAACTTGCATTCAGGCAAATTGGAGTTCCTAGCCCTCAAATGGGCAATTACAGAAAAATTCAGGGATTATTTGTATTATGCCCCGTTCTTCACGGTATATAGTGACAATAACCCACTTACCTATATCCTTTCCACTGCCAAATTGAACGCTACTGGGTGCCGGTGGGTAGCAGAGCTGGCAGATTTTCACTTCACGGTCAAATACCGCCCTGGAAGGGAAAATGTTGATGCGGACAGCCTGTCCAGAATGCCTCTAGATATGGAAACATTCATGAAAGAGTGTTCAGAGGGGATGGCATATGATGTGATTGGGGCAGCCACACAAGCGGTGAAAAATCAGAATGAATTCAGTGTGTCATGGTCCATGGGTGTGTCAGCCACACCTGCCGCAATACCTCCAGAGACATCTATCATTCCATTAACAGCGGAACAGATCAAACACGACCAAAGAAATGACTCCACTGTGGGACCAGTCATTCAGTGCAAGTTGACAGGAAAAAACTCTCAGGTCCACAACTTAAACAGCTCAGTCCACAGGTGACATGCCTCCTTAAAGAGTGGGACAAGCTGGAAATTGATGAGAGCGGAATTCTGTACAGGAAAATGGCAAACAGAAAACAATTGGTTCTCCCAGGGCAGCATATAAATACAGTGTTAAAATAACTCCATGATGAAATGGGCCAACAAGGTGTAGACAGGACTACATCATTGATACGGGACCGATTTTACTGGCCGTATTTGCAAAAAGAGATACAGGATTATGTTATGAGGAGATGTGTGTGCCTTAAACACAAAAGACCTCACCATGAAACAAGAGCACCACTAACAAACATTGTTACCACTCAACTGTTTGAACTTGTGTCAATTGATTTTCTGCACCTTGATAAATGTATGGGTGGCTATGAGTATATTCTCGTAATTATTGATCATTTTGCACGCTTTGCACAAGCTTATGCTACAATGTCCAAATCAGGCAAAACTGTTGCAGAAAAGATTTTCAATGACTACATGGAAAAGTGGCAGCAGGGCATGGAAGAAGCATATGAGATCACGAGAGAAATGCTCAGAAAGCTTCATTGAAAAACAAGCGTCATTATGACAGTAAGGTGAGAAGTTCAGTACTACAGCCGGGTGATCGTGTATTAATCAGAAACTTGACACCTCGTGGCGGCCCAGGAAAACTGAGAAATCACTGGGAGGATACTATCCATACAGTTGTTCGTCAAGTAAGTAAAGACATCCCAGTCTATGAACTCAGACCTGAGGAAGGGAGAAAGAGATCAAGAATCTTACATTGCAACCTCCTCCTCCTCTGTGACCACCTACCTGTAGAAATGCCAGTACAGACTCAGACAAAGAAAAGCAGCAAAATAAAAAATGAAGAACCGGAACAGCCAGAGGAAGAGGATAATGATGATGATGATGAGTATTATCCAGGGCTAGTCCAGCAGCAATCCGAATCTTGCCCACCTGAAACAGAAAATCCTGTGTGTATTGATACACCCCTAGTGCAAGACCAAGTGGAGTACTTTCCAGAAAGGGAGGACAGTTTTACGGAGGACCAAATTGTAGAAAACGTTATCCACTCACCTGCGCCAAGTAACTCCAGTGAGGGAGAATTCCAGCGACCTCAACGACAACGTAAGCGACCAAGGGTTTCCACATATGATAGACTGGGCTCACCAACTTGTTATAATATGAGTGCACAACCACATCATACAAACCTTGAAATGCTATGGACACCCACAGTGTTTCCATATCCCTTTTTCCAGCCCTATGGACACAGAGTTTAAAGGCCTGTAATAGTAAACAACCCCCTGAACTGAACAGATGCGCATGCATTTAGCACACAATGGACTGTTCAACACAGAGTTCACATTCCAAGAGACTGTTGAACATGAGCTATACTTATAGACTGGAAGTACAATTCATATGCACCTCTAGAGGGAACTCATAAGAAGGATACAAGTTATATAAGTGTGAGATAACATGAAAAAAAATCATAATAATGATATGGACATTGAAGGAAAATGTGTATTTGTCTAAGTGAAAAAGAATGTATGAAAAGAGTTCCAGTTTGTAAACTACAAGACATAATGTTGCATAAGTGTCTGAAATGTTATAAGGTTGAAACCTTCATTAATGATATGTAACATAAATTTTGCACTAAGAATCAAATTGAGATGTTGGGGACAACATCTATTTTGAAGGGGAGTATGTAACAGGTAGTATTTAATAGTATTAATTACACTACCCAGCAGACATGAACATTAAGACAAAGTTAATACGGTCATAATTCTGTTCAATATGCAAAGCCATATTTCAATTTGTTCAATAATTTGTTTAATGTAAAGTAATTTCGTTTTAACATTAATTGTGTTTGGAAGAGGTGGAAATGAAATGGGGAAATGGTCAGTTAATCAATTTGTTTATTCTGTTGTGTTTATTAAAAGGTAGTTCGAATAGGCGGTGATTGACAAAAGAGGCCTGATCCATTAGTCTGGGATCAACCGCTAATGTCTCGACTCATTTTCTCAGGCGAGATCGTGAGAGTTTCCTCATACGAGTAAATGTTCTCACTGAGGAAACATCGCAGCATCACTCGTGTGATTATTTTTCCCTGTTTTCTCAGGTATCAGATCACTGGAATGATTATAATGCATTTCTAAAATGGGGTTGAATGTTAAGAGTATGTGTTTGTAATCGTGAACGAGAAAGGGTAAAGTTTCACTAAGTGTGTTAATACGTGTATACGAGCGAAGCACATGACGGCCGGGCCTAACGCATGGCTGTGTAATAGATTTCCCCCCATGCTGTAAAACTTAACAGCACACGTGTATTTTGTATTATATTCCATATTGGTTATTTTGTAACTTGTGAGTTTTGTAAAAGAGTATACTTAACATTAATATTGTATTTACTGTTATGAAATGTTTCAGGGAAATGCTGCATATGGTTCTAGATTAATATTTGCAACACAAAGAAATTGTAACCGGTGTGTTGTAAATGTGAGTTAAGTGTGTTGAATAAAAATACGAGTAAATGTTCTCACTGAGGAAACATCGCAGCATCACTCGTGTGATTATTTCTCCCCGTTTTCTCAGGGGGCGTTACACCTGCAGTGTGGGGTTCTGTTAGATTCTGAGTAGATGTGGATGCTGAGCTAGTCTTCTAAGGACACCCTAAGTTTGTGCCAGGCCTTATCCTTGAATTTCCATTCACCAAAGATCCTAGGATCTCAGCTGATGTCACTCTTTTAGCTATTTTTCACTTTCCACTGGGAAGAAACTCCCAATCACCCTAGAGTCAGAACATCTTTGGAATTCATCACTCTTCAAACCCGGAAGAACGTGATCGCAAGTCCAAAACCTTGAAACCATCAAGACTTTCATCCGAGACTGCATCCGGACACTCATCAACGACCGAGGCAATGCAAGTATCGTACATTTAACTAAACGAAACAGAGGTTTAGTATAAACTATAGACCCCATTATAAACTACGCTGATGGTTTTACTCAGGTGGTTAACTGACTCTTTTCATAGCTTCATTCTCTGGTTTTCCTGATGGTTTCATCCATCAAGTCTCATTTGCCCTTTCCCCATGTATGTGTGATTGTATATTTGTTTGTTTAAATTAGTTATGTGTGTTAGCGTTTAGTTAATAAAACTTTTGTGCACAAATTACTGCTTGTGAATAATGTCCCTTTACGATTTTGATCCTTCCTACATGCTCTAATGCATTAATACTGTAGGGAAGTATTATCTGTGGCCACGAAAATATCCTTTCTTAGAGTTGATATGGATTTACACTGAATGTGCGCTGGACGAACAGATTAGTTGATGGCAATTTAATCCTGCTACAGTTACTACTGGCAGCTGATATAAACAATTGTAATTAATCATAATTAATTGTAATTATTTATATACATTTCCCTTTTGAGCTAATTTGCTTCAACTGTAATAACTTCTGTAGCAAATGTTGCTATTGCTCATTGTGAATGTTAATGCATTAACTAAGATTAACTAATGAGATCTTATTGTAAAGTGATACCTATTGGTCTTTATAATTCTTTAGCAAAAATGCTACGATCTGTGTACAGCTTTTAACTGTATAAATTTGTTCTGTATTGCTTTATTGTATTTAAAGGTTCAGTCATTTTTGTTATAAGAAAAAAGTTATGAAACCTGTTATACTGTATTATGACAACACTTTTTTGAAATTAAATTTCAACATCATGATAATACTGTATACCGTGATAAAAGCATTAGTAATTAATCACAACATGAAAATTTGATACCAGCATTTCCCTACTGCCTATAAATCTCCAGTCTTTTGTGTTTAAGAAAAATGCAAGACATGCTTACGGCCAAATGACAACACATAGCTTTTACTCTTAAATTACAACACATAGCTTTTACTCTTTAGCGTTTGCTGCCTTATATGGTATATAGAATCCAAAACCTTAAAATTCAGTCACAGTAACTCAAGGAATCCCTGTAGTGAGACTGGAAGAACGTTTACTCTTTGGAAACAATACTGCTGAACCATTAAAACCTTTACAGTAGATGATAAAGACCAATAATATGAGTATATAATATGAGTCCGGGGAGTGAATTTCAAGGAGGGACGGTGTTCCATTTCCAAATGGGTAGGGATTGGTAAGGGATTTTATTCACTCAATAGCCACACATAAATGTAGTTCCGCATATAAATGTAGTAAAAGGTAGCCTGATATTTGTGTCTATGGTTAGCTGCTCAATGTCAGCTTTTGTGATTGGCCATAATACCTTCAGGCTGCAGCCAATGAAAATGCCTCTCTATCGGTGCATGTTCTACTCCTCACAGAACAGATTGTGAAAGCAGACTGTTTCAGGTAAATTATCTAGGATGAACTGTTATTTTTGTCAAAAATCTGAACATTTTACTTAAAAAGATGTGATAACAGAAGTGATATGGATATACATAGCTGTTTTAATGTTAAACTTTGTGAGATTGGGATTAAAGGTAGAGCTGGACAAACATGATTTTAAGGCTGATTTTAAGCCCGATTTACACCACAAAAATGCTACGATAAACAGAATACATCACCCATATTCTTTTTTATACTTTGTTTTTCACCGTGAAACAGAACATGCACCGGGAGAACCACCTGATGACATTGATTGTTCTCCATTTGTTTTTCTTGTCTAGTCACGTTTGATCTTGTGAGTCTCCATGAGATCTCGTGTCATTGTGAAATCATCCCTACAATCAAAAGTGTGTGGTCTCGCGGTCTGGTTGAATCGGTCTAGTGTGCACGTTCAGAGGATTATAAGGCTAAAAATTGGTTGAAGCATGTCTTCATGTCGCTGGTCTCCCATGGTTTTCAAATCAGTTAAGATTTGAAAATTGTATTGTGTGCGGCCAGCTTAGCGTAGGCGATTTCGGAAAGGCTAGCGATAACAAACTAGCTTTGAAAGCAAGATCCCATACTCCTTGCATCATTCTACAAAGCCATGCCTCCTCTAAAATAAACGAACACGCTCAGGCAGACTAGAGACTAACCTGCGACACGGTGAGGGATGCCATTGGTGGAGGATTGAATACAATGCTATTAGTTTCGTTTCGTTTATTTATTTATATAGCACCTTACAGTCTACACAGTAGCTCCAAAGTAATGTTCATTACACAGGAAAGGAGAAGAACAATGAGACAAACAAGAAAACATCAATATACCAATGTACCAAAAATCCAGAAAATACAAATATTAATATAAATTTTAAACGATCCTTAAAAGCAAGGAAGATCTAACATCCAATGGCAGATTGTTCCATAGCCTTGGGACAGCGATGGAGAAAGCACGATCACCCTTCAATTTGAGATGCGCTCGGGGAATTGTTAAGATAAACTTGTTCGATGATCTTAATATTACGCCTGGACTGTAGGGCTTAATAAGCTCAGCTAAGTATTCTGGTGCCATTCCGTGGAGTGCTTTAAAAACATATATCAAAATCTTATATTGTATCCTAAATTGTACTGGTAGCCATCCTAAAGATGCTAACAAAGGGGTAACATGATCAGCTTTCCTAGCAATCATTATCATCCTTGCAGCAGCATTTTGTACCAGCTGCAAGTGAGCAGCACATGATTGGCAAGTACCTACATAAAGAGCACTAAAATAATCTAAATGGGAAGAAATATAGGCATGGACAACATTTTCCAAGGTCATTGACTGACAAAATTGGCTTCAATTATGCTATTGCCCTTAAATAGAAGAAACAATTATGAACCACCGTCTTTATCTGTCGATCAAATATAAGAGATGAATAAAAAATGACTCCCAAATTCTTTACTTGATCCTGTATATACCCTTTCCATGGGCCTAAGTTATCATTTACCATCTGGCTACAAACTGTATGACCAAAAATAATAATTTCAGTTTTGTTTTCATTCAATCAAATGAGATTCTCAGCCATCCACAGCTTTACTTCTTCCAGAAATCTGAGGAGTGTAGCATTGGGATCCTTACTACAAGGTCTCAGCGGCATATAGACGGTAAGAAATACAATGCTTCCTAAAGATAATTCCCAACGGGAGCATGTACACTGAAAACCGGACTGGACCCAAGATGGACCTATGTGGGACCCCACAGGTAATATATGCTGAAGCAGAGAAATAGCAATCTTCCCTGAAAAGGATCTACAATCCAAATAACAGGCAAACCATATTAAGACCGTCCCCTGAATGCCAACAAACTGCTTTAAATGAGACCGGGAATGGGATCCGGTGATCAATGGTATCAAAGGCTGCTGACAGATCCACTAAAATTAATGCTGCATGATTACCGGCATCCACGATTAAAAGAAGATCATTAACAACCCTTAAAAGGGCTGATTCTGTGCTATGCCCACCCCAAAAACCAGACTGGAATATATCTAAAATATTAATATTTGTTAAGAATGTGGATAATTGTTTCAACACAACTTTTTAAAGTACCTTAGACAAGCTTGGCAATTTTGAAATTGGCTGACAATTTTTCAAGTCATTTGGGTCCAGACTTGGCTATTTAAGATTTTTCAACAATAGCTTGCTTAAGACAAAGTGGTACAATACCATTCTGGAGTCTACTATTAATAATAGATAAAATACTTGGACTAACAATATCGACACCTTTGAGAATGCAGACCGAAACTGCATCACTGGGGCAGAATGATCGCTTTAAGTGGAGCATGGCATCTCTAATGTCAGAGAGACACCAGTTCAAACTGACTTAAAGAATGCATTCCAGGTATATCTGTTGCCACTGGGTTAGCAGTCATAGGTGAAAAACTTGCTCTGATTCCATTTATTTTCTTAAAAAAAAACTTTATTTGCACATTGCACTTAATTGCACGTTGTTGACAATGAGGTCAAGCTAGGTTTTATACTCGGACACATCAGTCTATTTATAACAGCAAAAAGCTCACATGGTGGATTATTAGCAATCATATTGGACAAGTAACTTGCTCTGTCATACTTTACAGTTGTTTGGTATTTTGACAGACTATGCCTTAGCATTTGCAGGAAAACTTCCAACCTATCTTTCCTCCACCTCCTTTCTGATCTTCTACATTTCCGTCTAAGTCTGTTAATTTAGCCAAGGTTGTGTTTTGGCTCTTCTTTCCTTCATTTTATATGGAGCAATGGAGTCCATAATATTCATACAAACAGAATTAAACAATCGTAAGTAATCATAATTAAATAATCAACTCATCTGGATCAACAAAAGATTTCTGATGCTGTAAGTGGGGTGACTGTAGGGGAATATGCCATAGACAGAGGAGCAGTTGGACATACACTTGGGAGATTCACATTAAATTCCACCGGAGAATGGTCAGAAAAACTATGTGACATGAGATAAATTCCTAATGATAGAACAAGGTCCAGAGAATGGCCATGAGTGCTTCTCTTAACAGATTGAATCAAGTTAAAATAGTCCAACATTTCTAAGAACTCAGCTACCATGGGTTCTCCTGGGCAGCAAACATGTACATTAAAATCTCCAACAATTAAAATGGAATCAGACATTAATTCAATATGAGACAAAATATCTGAAAGTTCTTCAATGAAGTCTTTGTGATATTTAGGTGCACAATAAACATTTACACAAAGCACCGGTTTCTTATAGTCCATACTCGGCCATAAAGCCAGTGCTGGAGCAGTCTCATATGAAACAGCCCCAGTGGCGTAACTGCCGCTGCAGCTGCCATATGCCCCAGGAGCCTCTGAAATAGTTTCAGTGGGACCGCTGTCCTGCCCTTGAACGAATTCAAGCAGTTCAGCACCGACTGCGCAAATTCTTCTGTGAGGCATGCTGTCTGTTCGACCGAATCCAACTCCATACCGAGAAAAGAGATCCTTTGCATCAGGGAGAGTTTGCTCTTTTCCCAGTTGACCCAAAGACCCAACTGGCTGAGGTGCCGAAGCACCAGATCCCTGTGCTCGCACAACTGAACCCGAGACTGCTAGTATAAGCCAATCGTCGAGATAGTTGAGGATGCGAACACCCTGCTCTCTGAGGGGAAGAAGAGCCCCCTCCGCGACTTTCGTGAAGACACAGGGAGACAGGGACAGCCCGAAGGACAGGATCTTGTACTGGTATGTAAGTCCCTCGAACGCAATCCACAGAAATGGTCTGTGGCGCAGAAGGATCGACACATGAAAGCACGCGTCTTTCAGGTCAATCGCTGCAAACCATGGACGGATGCACCAGAAGATGCGTCAACATCTTGACCGGTAACCAGTGCAGGGCCCAGTTCAAGGCACGCAGGACCAGGATTGGACGTAACCCACCGCCTTTCTTGGGTATAATGAAGTAGGGGCTGTAAAACCCCGTATTAACATCGGCTGGAGGGACCGCCTCTATCACATCCTTCACCAGTAGGACTGCGATCTCCGCACGTAAGAAAGGAGCATCGGCCACCTTCACTGTCGTGAAGCGGATGTCACTGAACTTGGGGGGATGCCGGGCAAACTGAATCACATAGCCGAGGCTGATGGTCCGCAGAAGCCAGCAAGATGGGCTGGGTAGCGCTAGGCAGGCACCCAGATACCATGCAAGCGGGACCAACGGAACCACCGCTGTACCCACAGTGGGGCAGCGAGGTGAAACGCAGGGACCCAACTGGGACGGCTTGTGAGCAGACCGAAGAGGGGTCTGAGTGTGCGGTGCAACGCTTACCTGGTTCCACAGTTTGGCAGAGTGTGCTTGAGTAGGGCCTTTGTTGACGCTCTCGAATCGCCCGCTTCTGCCTGCTGGTGATGGAGGAGGATGAGTGTGGTCCGGTGCTGGTCCGTCCACGACTCTCCGTGCCCTCCTGGGACCCAGCGACAGAAAAAAATGCTCTCTCCTCGAGATTTTCCAGATTCTCCACCCGGCCCTCCTCCGGGGGAGGGATCATGACCACCCTCGTGCCGGTCCCTCAGTGCCTTGGCAGACATGTGAGGCAGCGATCATGACCATAACGACCAGGTAACGACTGCATCCAGAAACGCTTGGTGAAACGGCATCTTTAAAAAGACGATCCGTCGTCTTTACAAAGATGCACCCACTTGTACTCTTTTAGAGAAATTGGCTCTTTTAGGGAAGTGCTCTTTTACGTGCTGAGACGCACAGGGGAAATGCCATTTGCAGCACGACAGGGGGTAGTGCAGCCTGAAGTGCGCAACCCACTCGACACAGGAACGACCACCGCTGAAGCGCCGTCCGCCAACACAAAAAGCTCCCGAGAACGCGCTAGACTCGTCACACACGAAGCAGTTTGGTAGGAGCAGAACGATGTTGACGTTTAATTTACACTCGAAGTGGATTGGTCTCTCTAAGCGAGATCCCAATTCGTCGGTCACTGACGTGACTCGGAGTGACCAACTGAAAGGGAACATACAAAGTAAAAACAATAAAACAAACGGAGCAAGACAAACAGCCAACACACCACCGAGCGCCATCTTGCCCAATGCCATCTTTACCTCATGTCTCATTCCCCGGTGAGGAAACATTTCAGTACAAAGCGCATAATATGACAATATTAGCACCTTTCATTCTCGCTGGAACGTGAAGATGATGTCTGCGCGAACAGGGTGCGCAGAGGTATGCAAATACATATTTGACAGGCAGACAGGACAACCTATTTTAATGTTCGGACCGAACATTTTGATTGGACAAACATTTTATGATCCTACGCCTTCCACAAATTATATAAATACATAAAAATATATTTATACCACTTAACGTAGTGTTTGCTATCCGGATGTGAAGAGAATTTCAACCAGCATAACAAAAAAAATAATTTTTGAACCAAATCACCTACCCTGCCTTTAACTGAGATGAGTGACAGTGAGTTTACAAATGTGATATTGATTTTATAGAACAGTTTAATAAATAAGTTAATATTAAGTGACTTACATTTTAGTAACACTGTCTGATTGTGCTCTATTTCGTCATTGAAAGTAGTTCCAAAGTCACAGCTGAGCCGCAGTGTTTTTGAAGGAGTCAATGATTCAATCGCCCATTCATACAGACAGTCATTTGCTTCATTCCTGCATGAATCAGCCATTTGAACGAATCAAATGAATGAATGATTTAGTGACAAAGACAGTGACTTGCCACCACCTACTGGCATTTTTTGTTTCATCGTTAAATTATTACTTGAGTTATTTAAATAATTTAATATTTCTATATTCAAAACATTATATTTAAAAAATAATCTCATAACATTTTGTTGTATTCATGCCACTTCCTATGCCTTGTTAATTAGTCTGTAAATATATCTAAATGCTACTTTTGTGTTCTTTTGTGCCACTTTTGTAGTGCGTAAGTTTAATTTTTTTGATAGTACTGATTTCATTCGATTTGTAACTTATTCTTCTTGATTCAATTTAAATTTAAAATAAATAAACAAACAAATAAATAAATAAATGTATTTGTGAATTTGACATAAAAGATGACACATTTAAGAAGGTTAGAAAAAAAAGCATTACCAAGGTGCCTGTGCAAATCAATTTGAGGAGTCAAATATCA
>JADLZM010019196.1:755043-767809 GCA_018148995.1 Sinocyclocheilus maitianheensis | reverse complement strand
AATGATTTTTGGCATAAAAGAGAAATGTATAATTGTGACCCATACAATGTATTGTTGGCTATTGCTACAAATATCCCCCAGCGACTTAACACTGCTTTTGTGCTGCAGGGACACATTTAGGTTCAAAATGTTTAGTGATTTGTAAATGAATAGCTATCACAAGTGTGCATAGGAAAACATCAGAGACGGATGTCAGTATAAGGTGTAAACGGTTCATGGCAGAACATGATGAATTCAGCCGCTCTTCTGTCTGTGGTTTCATCAGCTGACACTTTCTCAACAGTGAGATACTGAGCAGACATCTTTAGTCCAGCTGTGTGTCGTATCAGACGCTCTTCATCTGATCTCAGCTCTGCTCTGATGGAGATACTTACGCTGTTTCTTCCTCGCACGGCGCACTTGGACACGTCTGTAGAGCTCCACGTCAGTATCTGAAAACACAGATTAGCATGAGCCCGCATGTGTGGCAGTTACAGTGTTGGCCTTTATGAAAACATTTACATTTAGTCATTTAGCAGATGCTTTTATCCAAAGCGACTTACAAATGAAGACGATAGAAGCAATCAAAATCAACAAAAGAGCAATGATACACAAGTGCTATAACAAGTCTCAGTTAGCTTAACGCAGTACACACAGCAAGGTTTTTAAAAATCATATAATAAATAAAAAGAAAACAGATGGAATAGAAAAAGAATAGAGCAAGCTAGTGTTAGAGGTCTTTTTGCTTTTGTTAATTGTATAATAAATGAAAAGAAAACGGATAGAATACAAAAAGATTAGAAAGCTAGTGTTAGTTTTTGTTTTTTTAAAGAGTGCAAGTCTAAAAGGGACAAGTGTTTTTTTTTTTAAGAATAGAATTAGAATAGAGAGTGCTAGAGACTAAACGAAAACGAAAAACAATTCATTATTTTCCCAAATTCTGTTTGTTTTATTTTTTCTAGATTCCATTTGAATGGTTAAATTAAATGTATTGGTTCACTCAAAAAAACTAAACAAACAAACAACAATAATTCATTGAAATTCGGAAACATATATATTTTTTAAACGTAGGGCCATTTTATTATTTTTTTCCCCAATTATTTTTTACGATGTAATTTTTCTGGTTAAATTAAATTTTAGTAACCAAAAATCACGTCTAATTAACTGAAACCATGAAACGTACACAATTTAACAACAATGTATAAAAAAATTAAAATAAAGAGTACATTTTTAGGGCCCTATGAAATCAGTTTTCCCCTGAATTCAGTTTTATTTTTTATTCCATTTTTTTTTCTTGGTTCAGAAAATTTAACAGTTTCATTATATCTTAATAATCAATAAACATGTCTAATCAATTGAATTCATAAAACGTATGACAATTTAATAATTTATTATTATTCTTTTTTTTACAATAATAGGGTACTATGTTTTTCTGTGTTGTCCGTTTTAATTAAAAAAAATTTTTTATACAAATTTATTACCAAAACAGTAGTAATCAAATGAAGGCATAAAACATTAACACTTTAATTAATCTTTAAAAACGCAATCAAATGCAGATTTAAAAATTCCTTTTATTTTTTGACAAACTAAATGCTGCACAACAAAATGTTTACTATTAACATTTTTAAAAATGGAAGAAAAAGTGTGAGATATTCCTTAAATTGTATTATTATTATCATCATACGGTCCATGTTTTCTGCATGGTTTACACCTGTGTGTTTTACCTGCTGTGGGATGATCTTATCGACTGCAGACGTGAGATTCACAACAAATACATGGTCTCTAAACAAGAGAAAAACACAAGAAAAAGTCAAATTGTGTATCTCACCAACCTCTTTAGGCCCAAGATCCCTGACCTCGGCCTTTATGAAAGACAAGATCTACCTATTGAAGAATTGATAGAAAAAGACATCCCAGATAGTGCTTCAAATTTGAGGCCTTTTACTTATTTTAATCAGTGACGCGCCGTTCATAGCCGATTCAGAATTCAGATTTGCTTTTCTTTCTTTCTTTTTTAACTAGCAAATTGAATCCTGATATTGATTTTTAAGCAGATTTATTTATTGGCGATTTGCTTTATAACAAACAAACTGGCTTTAAACAAAAAATATCTAGCCATTTGAAATTAGAGGCAACCACTGCATTTGAATCACGATCTGCACGGGTGGTTGTTTTTGATTTGATTTAGATTCATTTCAGGATTTAAAACATAATCAGGTGTTATTTATTTATTTGCTACATAAAACATCTGTGCGAAACAACAGCAGTCTGAATGAGACGCACTCTCTGACAGCAGGTGGCGCTGATCAACAGGGTTGCCAGGTTTTCGTAATAAAACTAGTCCAAGCGTTTCTAGGAGGGTTCCCCTGTAAAAATTGCATTCCGGGGGTAAAATACACGTTTTTCGGCGGGGATCTTCCAGTAAAACTCACATTCCAGAGGCTAAATATCACGTTATTGGGGTCGCTTCAACCCGCGGCAACAGTGTTAAAGTAGCACAATTCTGCGGGAAAACCACGGACTGCTTATGAACTGACTTATGAATCTTGATCGACGGGTTGGCGACCACTGATTTAAAATATACATGTGACAAAATATGTGACCCTGGAGCACAAAACCAGTCATAAGGGCCAATTTTTCGAAATTGAGATTTATACTAGGGCTGGGTATCGATTCAAATCTCGATTTTTTTTTTATACATTCAGTGAATATAGTTTTAATACAAATGCTATTGATATTTCTAAAAAATGAACATTAAACATCAGTTTACAAATGATGAATTAATAAAAAGAAATTAAGAGCCGCAGGCCTGTATTTTAAACCTATTCTTTTTTTTTTGTATAGGGTCCTTTTTTTAAACAATAATAGGGCCATATAAAAAAAAAAATTCTGGTAATCAGATGAAGGCATAAAACATTAATTTAATTTATCCTAATCAAATGAAAAACCCTTTTATTTTTTTGGGCAAACTAAGTGCTGCACAACAGAGGTTTACTGTTAAAGTTAAAAAGAAAACAAATGTGATTATTCCTTTAAAAGTAAAGATTTACTAATATTTATTAGTAGCAGTAGTAGTAGTAGCATAGTTGTCCGAAGACTGCTAAATAGTCATATTTCTGATACGTTTTCTTCACGTTAAACTAAACTTTTATTTTGACGGGTTGCCGTGAGGAACTTGCAGCTGCTGTGTACGTGAAAATGACGGTAGTTTTGTCAATTTTAAATGGTAAAATGCTAATGAAGTGACTCTCAGAGCAGCTGCGGATGATATTCGTGTATTCATATCATTATAGTGAGACGACAGAGGCTGAAAACACCGCGAGCGCCGTCCGCGCTTTAGTAAGCGTGTAGTAAACAAAACTACTTGTGCGTCGCACCATTCATTCATTGCGGAAATCATGGCGCATTTTACGCGTGATGTCGAACGCTTCCACAGATTTGTAGTATTACTATAGAATTTTACCTGAGCATTGCAAATCACGCATGCTTAGTTCTCGCTTCTTGTCAACCGTATCTAACAGCAACAGCCATGATAAGCGCTGAATGAATGCAAGCGCAAGGTAAATAAGACATCTAGTGGAGAAGACTAATGATAAGATTCACGTTAATCAGATCTCGTTTTAAATGTCTGCTGAAATAAATACCGGAAAAGATCGAATCAACGTCATTTAAAAAAAACGATTAATCGAAAAATCTTTTTTTTTTTGCCCAGCCCTAATTTATACATCATCTGAATGATCGGACAATATTTGGCCGAGATACAACTATTTGTTTTGGGGGGAAAAAAAATCTAAATATTGAGAAAATCTCCTTTAAAGGTGTTCAAATGAAGTTCTTAGCAATGCATATTACTAATCACACATTAAGTTTTGATATATTTACGGTAGGACATTTACAAAATATCTTCATGGAACATGATCTTTACTTAATATCCTAATGATTTTTGGCATAAAAGAGAAATGTATAATTGTGAGCCATACAATGTATTGTTGGTTATTGCTACAAATATCCCCCAGCGACTTAACACTGCTTTTGTGCTGCAGAGACACATATATGACCGTCTAATAGCACCACATTTCTTTAAAATTCCTCCAGTCCAGGCATGTGGTTTGGTGAACAGACTGATCTTCAGTGACCTGGCAGCGATGTACAGCATATGCTGGATCCGGATCATCCGCTGATAGTCCAGACCCAGACGCTCCGTGCCATTATTAAACATCAGACCCTGAAAACTGGGATGCAGGTGCGAGTCTGTGGAGCACAAGAAACAACTCATTCACAAACAGATCTGATCAAACTCAACCTGCATTCATAAAATACAAGCCGTTTTCTATGATGAACTGCTGTTCGTTGTTTATATAGGTTATTATAGTTAAGTGACACTACAACCACAAAAAAAACAAAACTTGCAATAAAATTAACATGAACTGAAATCAAATCAAATACATATAAAAACACTTATAATTATTTTATTTCAGCTAGTTGCTAAAGCAGTGTTATTTTAGTATCATTGAAATACTAATACTACTTTTTTGTCCCAGTTTTTACTTACATTTTTGTTCCAAAACTTTTTGGTGTGTTTTCATCATTTGCAATTTTTGTATATGACTCTATAATTGAAACGAATTGAATTAAAATAAGTTTAAGGTCTTTTATTTTTATTTTAGTGAACATTTATTTTATTTCAACTAATAAAAATGTGCTTTATGGTTTTAGTTTAAAGCCTTGTTCAGACTGTCAGTCCGAATCCGATTTTTGTTCATATCCGATTAGATATTTTTGTCGTATTGGTTTTAATATTTTGCAGGTTGTCTGAGCAGCACAGCCAAACTAATTTGCATATTTTAAAAACAGTGCCAATGTAATAAAACATCAAATAAAAGATGTTTAGGCCAAAGTGGGCGAAGATTAAAATCATTGCCATTATTTATTCTTTGTAATTAAAAAATAAGATGCACATTAATACACAACTAAAACGAACAGTGCTTTATTTTCAGGTACAGTAGGTGTATTTAGCGTAGCATTCAAGAAACTAAATTAAAAATATCAAAACACTATATACACGTCACTGTATAAATTATGCATCGATTCTTATTAAAGCAACTGTATTCAAGTTTTTCAGTCAAGAGCAGTGAGTGATTTTTCTCAGTTTTCTCGTTTTATTTGGTTCCCCACAGAATATCTCATTTTGTGTTCAGCACAAGAAAGAAATTAATACAGGTTTGGGACAACATGAGAGTGAGTAAATAATGACAGAATGTTAATTTTTGGGTGAACTGTCCCTTTAATGACAAGCGGCAGCATGTTTGGAACTATTAGACTGCTGTCACTTTAAGAGCTGCACACGTCTAATATTCAGGCATGCATTCGTTTCTCTCTCAACTGTTCCGGGGCTCGACAATAAGGACTGCCTGATGGTTCTGTTTGTACAGAGCGCACAGACAGCTGCGTCTCTGATGCGCAAACCCCAAACTGAGTTTCTTTCTACGTCTTTCTTGCGCTTGATGGAACAAATATCATATGTTGTATATGTCATACAAAATACACGTCTTGGCGAGTAACTTTAGCTTTAACAATGATCAGTCTTTATTTAATTTATAGCCAACAGTGGAGTAGAGATGCACCGATCGACTGGGCAGTTTTTGTTTTATTTCAGACTATCTCCGTTTCGTGCTTGCACACAAACTGCATCGCAATGTCATTTGTGTGGAAATATTACGTTAATATTATATTTAGTCTGTAAACGGCTGTTAACAGAGGCCAGCGATGCTGAAGACGCACGCAAAGAGGAGAAAATACTGTAGCAGGCAGAGCAAGATCGCTGTTCACGATGCGCAAAATATAGGAAGAAAATCCTAAATACTAAATTTGATATGGATGTGTTTCTGAGAGGAACTGACTGTTTTCTGAAAAGTTTACATGGTATTTTCTTTTCATCTTGGCTCGGTATAATGCATTTAAAGTAGTGCTAAAATGCACAGCGCTGCTTTGTGTACAGCAGTAACCAAGTAAACGCTGCTGTTCCATGAGCGCCACCTGCTGGCAGAGAGTGAATCTGCGTCTCACTCATGCGTCTGCTGTTTATGTTTAATCCAGGTGTTTTATGTAGCATCATTTAACGACCAATCTGTTTTTGCTTCAGATTTTGAAATGATACAGTCTTCATTTAAAAATCAAACATTGCACATGCTACAAGTGTGTATAATCTTTTTTTTTTTTTATCGATTCGTGATTAAAATGCAGTGGCTACCACTAATTTCAAATGGCTACGAAAATCAAGGTGCAACACAGTGAAGAATATAGAAATGTTATTTTAGACGTGACTATTCGATTTCTGTACCTGAACACCTACAAACATAAAATCCTTAAGCATCATTTCATTTGTATCTTTGTTCTATATATTCAGTGGTGTTATTGTTTGTAATTTGTTAATTTATTTGTAAAAAATCCTTAGCGCTGGGCCCTGAGTTCACTGTGTTTATATGTAAACCATGTGTGTTTTTGACAGCTTTTGCATAATCAGACATGAAGGATAACTAATCGGACGCTGTTTTAAGGCTTTAAAGCACATGCAAATAATGTAGTTTTGTGATTGTGAATAAGTGCAGTGTCCCGTGAGTGTAACTCTGAGTAACATTTGATGTGAATGTATGTGGCGTTGTACAGTATATTGAGACGAGACGCCAGAACTGTGACTGAATTGCAGTGTTTCTTCAAAAGCAGATCGTGGAGGCATTTTAATTGCCCACAATCAAAAATCATAATATCACACAGCCCTAATTGAGACCAACACAATCACTCCTCTCCGAGATCCTGTCAGTCATGCGACTCACCTTCCAGACGCACCACACTGATTGGCTGCAGATCCCTGGGGAAGGGCGTGGCAGTAGCAATGACTGGGAGGAGCCAGGCTAATGAGACCATCGTCACGACGACAGAGTAAGGCCATGCCCTGTCAATCATCTGCAAAGGAAACCAGACGCAGACAGATGACATCACTTAAGAGTTATTGTGAGTTCATAGTCTGACTCTGAATGTTTGAACGTGATGAAACTCAAAGATGGATGCTGCTTAATTCAAAGACAAAATCTTTGCGTTGCATGGTCTTTGTATTAGCTTACTGTAATATACTGTTTCTCATTGGATGGTGAGACAAAGATACTAAATGATCCCATAACAATCTGACGCAACACTTAAAAACTGATCCGACCTGAAGCTAATCTGACAAGAAGCTTTGTGTGTGTGTCAGTGGGAGACACTTTAGCTAATTAATGGCTAATCAGAGCTAATCTTCCATTAGACGGATGAAGCGGGACACACGAGTTGGGGGTATAATCTGGATTTTGTTCTGTACGGGATTATTGAATTAAAACATTTATATACTAGAAGCTAAAGCACTTGACTTCCTGAATTCTCCTTTCATTAAATTGCATTACATGCCTGTAATTAACTGTAACTTTCAGGCCATTAATGAAGCACAGAGAGCCAATTACGCAGATTACTACACAAAATATCAAAGCAAGTGTCATTTATTGTAAAAAAAAAGATGAACACACAAAGCATCTGACTGCTGGCATGAAATTAGAGAGGAACCACCTCAATATTTATTCTATAGAATGCAAAAAAAATCTTTTTGAAGTTGTGAATAAACCAAAATTATAAGAGTATGTTTAAGAAGAACACATTTAATTCAGTTACTTGCCATTTCTAATTTGTGAAATTTGCTAGCTATTCCCGAGTTTCCAGCCACTAAACACAGTCACAACCAGATCAAAACTACCAAAAACACAGCAACCACGTGCACCAAGACAAAGTCAAAGCAGCAATGCAGGGCTGATGAACGCGGAGATAAGAAAACATTTTTACAAAAGCAATGACTGCAATAACAACAGATAAAGAGTTCACGTTTAGTGCCTCACTTTTATGTTTTATTATGTGACTGCAGCTCTGATTTCTCTGGGTTCATCTGCATCAGCAGTGCACATCTTGACACTCACCTCTTGCCCATTCTTCTTGGCTAAATTTCTGTCAAGTTGGGATGGGAACATTTGACAAACGAGCGTTTCTGAGCTCCTCTACAGACGCTCCGGCACTTTGAGCTCCGGGACATCAACCTTTCTGGCTTAAATCTATTCCAGTCTAGCTTTGGCTAATGTTTCAGGTCACTGTCCTGCTGGAAGACAAAAGTCCCAGAGCTCCTGCAATTTACAGCATGCATTCCTGCAGTATTTTCTGTCTTAGTTCAGCAGACTGTGACGCACTAAAGCTGCTAGCATCACCATAAGGAGCATTACAGGGAAGTCCAGACGTCCACTCTCGACTATTGTCAAATAAAGCTCAAAGATACCAAAACCACATTATAAAGCGGAGCATTCCGGTGCTTGATTCTGATTGGCTGAGCTGTGTTCGAAGCTGTTGTGAATGACTCTACAATGTAACACACACCTTTGTTTACGTCTGTGTGTTGCTCTGCAGCTACTTTGTAGCAACCACAACTGTTTCTGAGGAGCTACATTGTTTGGTGGAAGAATACTGTGTTTATTAATATCATTACACTTTATTTGCTTTATTAAATTGCCGTTTAATTATTGTTTCAGAATAGTCATGTTGCATCAGAGGGTACATTTTTCCCCCACCTCTACAAAATACAGATTCTCAGATTCACTTTGAGAATCATGAAATAATTCAGACATTCCCTTTGACTTCAAATTTAAGTCATATAATAAACAGTGTGTGTGAATCCAGTGAATGACACAGCACTACACCTGACACACAGCTGCTGTCATGTTGTATTTGAACACACTATCACAATGTTTAGAGGAACGCTGCACGGAACACAGATCCAGACCCACATACACGCGCCTGTGCTATGATAGATTTTACGGTACTCTGAGATATAGCAAACACTTTGGGAATATCCTTCAGTCCTGCACTTTTCCAGGAACACTTCAGTCAGAGTCGTTCTCTGGTCTCTAGTGTTTAATTCCTGCACAGCAAAACAACTGACTGCTGCCTAGTCAGTCAATGACTGAACAGAGCACAGACTTAAGAAGACTCAAGGTGGTTTCATGTGATGCAATGCTACTTTTCTCCAATTCTGATGAAGAAACAAACTCATCTACATCTTGGAAGGGCTGAAGGTAATTTTTGGGTGGACTATTCCTTTAAGACGTGAAGAAGTGTATCTGTAACCGTTCTCTCTCTCTGGCGGCTCTCACGCTCTCGGTAAAAATACTTGGCACCTTTGACATAAAGCAGCCGCTTGCTTCCTTCCAGAGTCCAGAAATGTCTCAGTCGTTTCCTTCTCTTTCAACTTGCACTGGCACTCTTGGACCCAAAAATATCCAGTGCTCGTCCAGTGGTAGTTACTCTACTTTATAAACACAGTCTTAAGGCCACTCACAGCAGACGTGTTCTTGCTTTCGGTCAGAGCTATGTTTTAACTGTTGGTCTGTGTAAACATGCTAGCTGCACCATAAGAGGCCGTTCACACACAAGATACAACATGTTTTTGCATTCCACCGCGCAGCTTTTTCATAGTTTTTTCTATGTAAACATGCACTAGATGGACATCTTCGACCGTTGAGCTTGGTTCACACAACTGTTGCACATGACCATGCATCATACAAATGCACTGCTTAAGTTAAAATAAGTTTTTTCCCATTCCACTGCCCTGCATCTTCCGATTTCAAACGCAAAAACATATTTTGTGTTTTTGCATTCCACCGTTCTGCTTTTTTAAGCATTTTTTCAAATGTAAATATGCACTAGATGGACATGTTTGGTGCTCGCGAGTCTTGCATCTTTTGCAACGTCTAGTTAAAAGTAGTTCAACTTTTAAAAACACATCTCTAGACCGTGCGTTTTTCATTCCAGTGCTCCCCCATCTTGTGTTTTTAAATGTGTTTTGTAGGAATGGCTCCCAAGTGCCCAATACATTCTTTTGAAAATGCATTGTCTAAATGAAGAGTTAAAACTAGTGTTGCTTTCGTCAACGAAAATGATGACTAAATATCGTCGTCAACGAACCTTTATCACGTGACGAAAACAAGACGAGACGCAATGTAAATGCTGGTCATGTGACGATGACTATAATTAAATGTATAATGCAGTATTGTTGACGAATAAAAACGAGATTAAATGTGGTTTACAAAATAAAAACTATGCTAAAATGTCTCTTCATTTTCGTTGACCAAAACGAGATGAAACGAAATGTTATAACGTTATTTCGTCTCGTTTAGTCGCGTTATTATTATTATTTTGCAGTATTTCTGTTTCCTGTGTCTCACTTCCTCAAGCCCCACTCGCAGCACTATTTAGAAGACGAAAACCAAACAAAGTTAAGTCTGACACAAAGAAAGGGACGGATGGCCGGCCAGCCGGGGTTCGTCTTTATTTAAATGTATGTGTGTGTACTTCTAACATGTTTGGTTGGTAAAATAAATGTTGTAAATTCAAATCAGAGCGTCTTCCGTGTCTGGATGTATTCTTGAGTCTATAAGGTAACAATAATATAATACGATAACCTTGTTTGAAATGGGTTTGGCTAAAAGAAAATGTTGGTTTTGTCTATACTACTAGGTACTTATACTATATTGACTGGGTTAAATAGAATTGCATTACTAAAAAAGAGACTAAAATACAATTTTCATTGACTAAAACTAGACTAAATGTCATCAGTTTTCGTCGACTAAAACTAGACGAAAATAGTCATGGATAATTCTGACTAAAATGCTCAGACTTTTAGTTGACTAGAAGTAATAAAAACTAAAATGACAGCTTCACACAAAGACTAGACTAAAACTAAAATTAAAACAGGCCGCCAAAAACAACACTAGTCCGTAGATAAACTCTTAAAGGGACCGCGGGCTAATATACCTGCTGCTGTCTGTCATATTAATCACTTAATAGAAAATAATAGAAAATCACTTTCTGCTCTTGACTGAATACGTTTTATAACTTTAATGGAATGCATTAATCTGTATTTAATTTTTACAATGAAGACTACAGAAATTAAAGTTATTTTACATTTGATTACTTTAATTTCTGTAGTATTTCTTAACTGAATCAGGGCTCGCAAAATTTCAAACTCCCTGGCAGCCCTTCGGCCAGGTACTCCTCAGATTTTGGTAGCCCAAAAATGTATTTAACTAGCCCAGATAAAAAAAAAAATAGAAAATCAGAGTTTAAATGTCAATCAACATATCAACAAATATGAAGGAATTAATTTTATTTCACTATTTACAGGGTATCTGCAGAAATTTTTTTAAATAGATGTATGGCAATTTATGACCTATTTTAAGAGCTGCAGAAGTAAAATGAACACAGTATGTAATGTTATTTACACTAATATCTAATAAATGTGTGGCTTAAGACTTAAATTTACCATTTTATTAAAGATTTAGATGTACGTTTAATGTAATTTACACTAATAACTAACAAATATTTGGATCAAGACTTAGTTTTACAATTATTTTTTAAGTTACATGTACATTTTATGTTATTTACACTAATATCTAATAAATCCTGGTCCAGCTGACCTCATTGTTTATGTAATTTCATAAACTATACTCACTTTTTGGCTGGTTTTCTCCAGACTGGCGGTCTCTGGCTAATTGAAAGGCTGTTTAGGCAGTTTTCTGAGGCCAGATGGTCAGACATGAGCTTTAAAACCCAAATCCACTCAAAGAGCACAGGATTACCACATTTACTCTCCAGCATCTTCACTGTTTGCTCCTGAAACAGCTTTACAAACATCTCCGAGGCGTCTTAAATCTGTTGAAACTTACCCGTTTTGCTTCAAAAACCATCTTATTCCATATTTTCTGTGTTGTCCTCAAATCTGAGAGTCAGAGAACCCAGAGCTCCTGTTTAACTCAGTATGATCAGCTGGAGGAAAAGGGGCGGAGCAACAGACGCGAGACACGCCTTCCTCATGTGCATGTGCGCGTTCGGGCCAATCAGAGACAGCAGGGCGGATTCTTTACTCCGCCCATCCAATCAAAACAGATGTTGCGGGTTATTTACAGTCTGTGGTTATTTATCTATGAACCGATTTACCCTGTAGATTTTTTCCCTAATAAAATAAAAAATAATTAATAAATATATTTATTTGCTTATTTGTAAAATGTTTGAACGTTTGACANTATATTTTAAATAATGTATATATTTATGTGCTTATTTGTAAAATGTATGAACGTTAGAAATTTCATTAGGCTATATATATATCATTATTATATATTTATATTAATTAAAATATATTTTTGATGTATTTATTTAATATTAATTTACTAAATGTTCGAAATTTCATAATCTAATTAATATATATAATTATAAATAAATATAATAATTAAATATATAACTATACATACTTAACTAAAAATATTTTAGATCTATTTATTTATAAAATTAAATGCTGTGATTAAATGCTCCCCAACTGCAGATGATGTTCAGAACCATTGTTCTCATGACATAATTAAATAAATATATTTTATATTTATTTATTTGCAAAATGATGAAAATGTCATAATATAATCAAAAATGTATAATTAAATACATATTCATATTCGTATTCATAAATGAAATACTCAAATAGCATAATTAAATCGCATAAATAAATATAAAAATTTATAATAATATTATATATATATATTTGCAAAATGTTTGACCTTTTTGACAAAGGTTCGTCTTTACAAAGATCAACATAATCTCACACACACACACACACGCACACGCTCACGCTCACGCTCACGCGCACACGCACACGCACACGCACACGCACACGCAC
>JADLZM010019196.1:742263-754209 GCA_018148995.1 Sinocyclocheilus maitianheensis | reverse complement strand
CACACACACACACACACAAACACACACACTCAAACACACACTCAAACACACACTCAAACACACACACACTCAAACACACACACACTCAAGCACACACACTCAAGGGTTCAATGCAGGAAGAAATCAGAGACTAAAACATCTGGATCTGTATTTAGTCATGCAGATGGCAAAGCAGCTTAGAGTATGTTGAAGTAAAATTCTCAGCTCACTATAAAGACATGTAGCACTTAGTAGCATTAAAGCGTGTCACATTATAATAATAATCCTCTTCTGATGGTAAAGACAACATCCTTCCATCTGTTCTTTTCTTTATTTCTGTTGTTTTTCAGGGCAGATCAACACTGAGAGGAACTGCCTCCTCTTCCTGTCGCCCCATTCCCACGTCCTGCTTCAGTCCCAGCGTGACCTTTGACCTGCGGAGTTCTCTCTGTCCCCAGACAGACACTCGCGCACACACACACACACACACACACACACACAGGAGTGGAGGAGGACGGTGTGTTGGACGCGGAGCATGTTTTTTCTGAAAATATTTGCAAACACTCAGACACAAACGTCTCTGGAGATTCAGAGACCTTAGAGATTTATTCTGAATACCACCGATTTAACTCTCTTTTCTACCTTGCAAATGACCAGCAACACACTGCTAGTGAAGAAATCAGAGTTTCGAAAGTTACAGTAGCCTATGTTTTACAATGAACTCTTATCTCAGAAGATCAAGAAAAACATGCTGCCAAAAAAAAATCATAACTCCATACCAATACTTTTATCCTGTATTTTATATATGCAGTGTAGACCATGCATGTTTATGTTTTTATAAAGAAACAACTCTCTCAATTTTTCAGAATTTCTCCTTCTTGTGGTAGTGTAACACGGAGTTTTGTATGTGTGTGTGTGTGTGTGTGTGTGTGTGTGTGAGAGAGAGTGTGTGTGAGAGTGTGTGTGAGAGAGAGAGTGTGTGTGTGTGTGTGTGGGTGAGAGAGAGAGGGTGTGTGAGAGAGAGAGAGAGAGAGAGAGAGAGAGAGAGAGAGAGAGCGAGAGAGGGTCACATCACAGTGGAGTCAGCTGTCTTAACCGAGGCTTGTGTACTGCAAACACATACCAGCTTCATCACTGTGTCTGTCACAAGACTGTTCCCCTTTCGGGCTCTGTCTTTACATTTATTTTGAAAGAAGAAGCTCGTGATTATGGTTAGGGGCGTTACATTTCCGACGAGTGCTTGCGGTGTTCGGCCAATCACAATGCACTGGGTCAGCTGGCCAATCAGAGCAGACTGCGCTTGTCGGAAGGAGGGACTTTGTAAAATTGTGTGTGTGAGAGAGAGAGAGAGAGAGAGTGTGTGTGTGTGTGTGTGTGAGAGAGAGAGAGAGAGAGAGTGTGTGTGTGTGTGTGTGTGAGAGAGAGAGAGAGAGAGAGTGTGTGTGTGTGTGTGTGTGAGAGAGAGAGAGAGAGAGAGTGTGTGTGTGTGTGTGTGTGAGAGAGAGAGAGAGAGAGAGTGTGTGTGTGTGTGTGTGTGAGAGAGAGAGAGAGAGAGAGTGTGTGTGTGTGTGTGTGTGAGAGAGAGAGAGAGAGAGAGTGTGTGTGTGTGTGTGTGTGAGAGAGAGAGAGAGAGAGAGTGTGTGTGTGTGTGTGTGTGAGAGAGAGAGAGAGAGAGAGTGTGTGTGTGTGTGTGTGTGAGAGAGAGAGAGAGAGAGAGTGTGTGTGTCTGTGTTGCCCTCTACAGGACACATTAAAAATAGCTAAATTAAAAAAATATATATAAAAAAAACAAATTAAAAATACATAAAAAATAGATAAATAAAAACCTCCATTTGAGTGCAGGACATTTTCATAATATATTCCTGTAGCTCAAACAGTGAGTCATGGCACGATAAGAACTCCAGGATTGTGGGTTTGATTCCCAGAAAATGCCTGAAATCATAAAAATTAATACTTTGAATATAATGCAAGAGTCTTTGGATAAAACCATCTGCCAAATGCATGAATGTAAACAAAAGTACGTAATAGTCTAAAAATGCTGTTATAACTTTTCTATGAGGGTTATGGCAGGGTTTGGGGTGATGCACTACAAGTAACACGAGCTACACAGTCAGATTACTTTTTTCAAGAAGTCTCATCTCTTCTCGTCGCCCATGTCAGACAGGAAGTCTTCAGCCAGCTCTTTACACCTGCACTTCCTGCTGGTGACTGTGACCGGCACTGTTGTGATCGGTGTGTTTCACACATGGGTTCAGGCAGTTTTAAGGCAGGTTTCATTGTCAGTCTTCTCTGCGGTGCGGTGAGAAACACTAAATGTTGAAATGTTGCTGGTGCAACATTCAGAAACACTTTTTAGAACAATGCAACCATAAATACAGGACAATACACAACAACTATTGAGAATTTAACAACGGAGTGCTTTTCAATTCATGCATGCGAGTATGCATCGTCACAACACACCAACAGGAAGAAAAATCACTGACTTACAATTCAAAGAAATTCACACAACAGATTAATTTCATTCGTCTGGAAAATGAAGTGTTCTTCTACCCAGGAACATAAAATTAAAGTTACTTTAAATATAATTAAAATTACATAAACACCTATAGCAGACATTTCAATCATCGGTGATTAAAATGAATGTTTCTGGAACATGCAATTCACACTTTCATACTGATATGCTTTTACAGCAGATGCATTTTAATTCTACTTTCTTCAGTTCCAATCTGAAATATAATATTGCATCCTGTTTCCTGTATTGGACTTTTAAAGGCAACCTGAATGACACACGATCCTAATAAACACAGATTATAAACACAGACAACAGCCAAAGTGAGCACTGTGTGTGAGACTGAATAGTGCAAGACTCACGATGCAATATTACATTGACTGATTGTGTCGTCCTGTTCCTGTGTGTGTGTGTGTGTGTGTGTGTGTGTGTGTGAGAGAGAGAGTTCTTTGTGGAAACGGATGTAAACTCAGCATGTCAAGTACTGACAGACAAACTCACACACATCACAGCTAAACACTCTCACTCAGCAACAACAGGTAAGATGATTCAGCAGGTATGTGTGTTTCTGCTGATACACTCTCAGAAAAAAAGGTACAAAAGCTGTCACTGGGGCGTGCTCTGTACCAAAAGAGTCCATATTGTAAAGGTACATATTAGTACCTAAAGTGCACATATTCGAAAAGGTACCACCCCAGTGATAGCTTTTGTAACTTTTTTTCCTGAGTGTGTGTACCTTTGTTGTTTCATTTTCAGAACACCCCAGCAACCGCATCGCAAATACTTAGAAAACACCCCAGCAACCGCATAGCATCTACGCAGAACACCCAGCAACCGCATAGCATCTACGCAGAACACCCAGCAACCGCATAGCATCTACGCAGAACACCCAGCAACCGCATAGCATCTACGCAGAACACCCAGCAACCGCATAGCATCTACGCAGAACACCCAGCAACCGCATAGCATCTACGCAGAACACCCAGCAACCGCATAGCATCTACGCAGAACACCCAGCAACCGCATAGCATCTACGCAGAACACCCAGCAACCGCATAGCATCTACGCAGAACACCCAGCAACCGCATAGCATCTACGCAGAACACCCAGCAACCGCATAGCATCTACGCAGAACACCCAGCAACCGCATAGCATCTACGCAGAACACCCAGCAACCGCATAGCATCTACGCAGAACACCCAGCAACCGCATAGCATCTACGCAGAACACCCAGCAACCGCATAGCATCTACGCAGAACACCCAGCAACCGCATAGCATCTACGCAGAACACCCAGCAACCGCATAGCATCTACGCAGAACACCCAGCAACCGCATAGCATCTACGCAGAACACCCAGCAACCGCATAGCATCTACGCAGAACACCCAGCAACCGCATAGCATCTACGCAGAACACCCAGCAACCGCATAGCATCTACGCAGAACACCCAGCAACCGCATAGCATCTACGCAGAACACCCAGCAACCGCATAGCATCTACGCAGAACACCCAGCAACCGCATAGCATCTACGCAGAACACCCAGCAACCGCATAGCATCTACGCAGAACACCCAGCAACCGCATAGCATCTACGCAGAACACCCAGCAACCGCATAGCATCTACGCAGAACACCCAGCAACCGCATAGCATCTACGCAGAACACCCAGCAACCGCATAGCATCTACGCAGAACACCCAGCAACCGCATAGCATCTACGCAGAACACCCAGCAACCGCATAGCATCTACGCAGAACACCCAGCAACCGCATAGCATCTACGCAGAACACCCAGCAACCGCATAGCATCTACGCAGAACACCCAGCAACCGCATAGCATCTACGCAGAACACCCAGCAACCGCATAGCATCTACGCAGAACACCCAGCAACCGCATAGCATCTACGCAGAACACCCAGCAACCGCATAGCATCTACGCAGAACACCCAGCAACCGCATAGCATCTACGCAGAACACCCAGCAACCGCATAGCATCTACGCAGAACACCCAGCAACCGCATAGCATCTACGCAGAACACCCAGCAACCGCATAGCATCTACGCAGAACACCCAGCAACCGCATAGCATCTACGCAGAACACCCAGCAACCGCATAGCATCTACGCAGAACACCCAGCAACCGCATAGCATCTACGCAGAACACCCAGCAACCGCATAGCATCTACGCAGAACACCCAGCAACCGCATAGCATCTACGCAGAACACCCAGCAACCGCATAGCATCTACGCAGAACACCCAGCAACCGCATAGCATCTACGCAGAACACCCAGCAACCGCATAGCATCTACGCAGAACACCCAGCAACCGCATAGCATCTACGCAGAACACCCAGCAACCGCATAGCATCTACGCAGAACACCCAGCAACCGCATAGCATCTACGCAGAACACCCAGCAACCGCATAGCATCTACGCAGAACACCCAGCAACCGCATAGCATCTACGCAGAACACCCAGCAACCGCATAGCATCTACGCAGAACACCCAGCAACCGCATAGCATCTACGCAGAACACCCAGCAACCGCATAGCATCTACGCAGAACACCCAGCAACCGCATAGCATCTACGCAGAACACCCAGCAACCGCATAGCATCTACGCAGAACACCCAGCAACCGCATAGCATCTACGCAGAACACCCAGCAACCGCATAGCATCTACGCAGAACACCCAGCAACCGCATAGCATCTACGCAGAACACCCAGCAACCGCATAGCATCTACGCAGAACACCCAGCAACCGCATAGCATCTACGCAGAACACCCAGCAACCGCATAGCATCTACGCAGAACACCCAGCAACCGCATAGCATCTACGCAGAACACCCAGCAACCGCATAGCATCTACGCAGAACACCCAGCAACCGCATAGCATCTACGCAGAACACCCAGCAACCGCATAGCATCTACGCAGAACACCCAGCAACCGCATAGCATCTACGCAGAACACCCAGCAACCGCATAGCATCTACGCAGAACACCCAGCAACCGCATAGCATCTACGCAGAACACCCAGCAACCGCATAGCATCTACGCAGAACACCCAGCAACCGCATAGCATCTACGCAGAACACCCAGCAACCGCATAGCATCTACGCAGAACACCCAGCAACCGCATAGCATCTACGCAGAACACCCAGCAACCGCATAGCATCTACGCAGAACACCCAGCAACCGCATAGCATCTACGCAGAACACCCAGCAACCGCATAGCATCTACGCAGAACACCCAGCAACCGCATAGCATCTACGCAGAACACCCAGCAACCGCATAGCATCTACGCAGAACACCCAGCAACCGCATAGCATCTACGCAGAACACCCAGCAACCGCATAGCATCTACGCAGAACACCCAGCAACCGCATAGCATCTACGCAGAACACCCAGCAACCGCATAGCATCTACGCAGAACACCCAGCAACCGCATAGCATCTACGCAGAACACCCAGCAACCGCATAGCATCTACGCAGAACACCCAGCAACCGCATAGCATCTACGCAGAACACCCAGCAACCGCATAGCATCTACGCAGAACACCCAGCAACCGCATAGCATCTACGCAGAACACCCAGCAACCGCATAGCATCTACGCAGAACACCCAGCAACCGCATAGCATCTACGCAGAACACCCAGCAACCGCATAGCATCTACGCAGAACACCCAGCAACCGCATAGCATCTACGCAGAACACCCAGCAACCGCATAGCATCTACGCAGAACACCCAGCAACCGCATAGCATCTACGCAGAACACCCAGCAACCGCATAGCATCTACGCAGAACACCCAGCAACCGCATAGCATCTACGCAGAACACCCAGCAACCGCATAGCATCTACGCAGAACACCCAGCAACCGCATAGCATCTACGCAGAACACCCAGCAACCGCATAGCATCTACGCAGAACACCCAGCAACCGCATAGCATCTACGCAGAACACCCAGCAACCGCATAGCATCTACGCAGAACACCCAGCAACCGCATAGCATCTACGCAGAACACCCAGCAACCGCATAGCATCTACGCAGAACACCCAGCAACCGCATAGCATCTACGCAGAACACCCAGCAACCGCATAGCATCTACGCAGAACACCCAGCAACCGCATAGCATCTACGCAGAACACCCAGCAACCGCATAGCATCTACGCAGAACACCCAGCAACCGCATAGCATCTACGCAGAACACCCAGCAACCGCATAGCATCTACGCAGAACACCCAGCAACCGCATAGCATCTACGCAGAACACCCAGCAACCGCATAGCATCTACGCAGAACACCCAGCAACCGCATAGCATCTACGCAGAACACCCAGCAACCGCATAGCATCTACGCAGAACACCCAGCAACCGCATAGCATCTACGCAGAACACCCAGCAACCGCATAGCATCTACGCAGAACACCCAGCAACCGCATAGCATCTACGCAGAACACCCAGCAACCGCATAGCATCTACGCAGAACACCCAGCAACCGCATAGCATCTACGCAGAACACCCAGCAACCGCATAGCATCTACGCAGAACACCCAGCAACCGCATAGCATCTACGCAGAACACCCAGCAACCGCATAGCATCTACGCAGAACACCCAGCAACCGCATAGCATCTACGCAGAACACCCAGCAACCGCATAGCATCTACGCAGAACACCCAGCAACCGCATAGCATCTACGCAGAACACCCAGCAACCGCATAGCATCTACGCAGAACACCCAGCAACCGCATAGCATCTACGCAGAACACCCAGCAACCGCATAGCAACTAATTACAACACCCTAACATCTTTTCATTGAACTGAACAAACCACATTCCAGATCATTTCAATCTGAATTCAGTTCCGTTTATTTGTTAAATGTGAATCAGGAAGAATGATTGAGATACAGACTAATCAGATCATGTGATCTAGAGAGAAACTGATGAGACTTTTGACTTTCGATTACAAACTATGGAAGCTTTCCATTTAATCTCACGGTTGATTTTTCACACCTTATGTTTGAAGATGATGTGAAGCTTAGACGTACTATTTTCAGGTTAGTTTGTGTTCTTATTCTCACACTGTCAATGCCCTGAATGATATGAAACATCTCTGGAGAGGGAGATTTGAGTCTGAAACTCAAGAGTTGAAGTGTGTGAGTGAGATAGAAAGCAGAAGTGGCATATCTCCTCCGATCACACCGTTTCCTCTCGCAGTTACACAGCGGAAGACGCCACTTCCTCAAAAAGACATAACACGCTCCTCGCAAACACCTCCGACTGCACGACGCAGGTAAACACACTCGCACACGGCTGTACGTCTGTGTCCGTCCGTGCTCTCCTGTCATCAGGATGGAGGCGTTCAGCTCGAAGGACATGGCCATGAAGGCCCAGAAGAAGATCCTCAGTCACATGGCCAGTAAGTCAGTGGCTCATATGTTCATCGATGACAACAGCAGCGAGGTTCTGGACGAGCTGTACCGCGTCTCCAAGGAGCACACGGGGAACCGCAACGAGGCCCAGAAGGTGGTGAAGAACATGATCAAGATCGCCGTGAAGGTGGGGGTTCTGTTCAGACACGAAAAGTTCAGCGCAGACGAGCTGAGTGTGGCGCAGGACTTCAGGAAAAAACTCCACCAAGGAGCCATGACGGCCATCAGCTTCCAGGAGGTACAAACACTCGCATTCATCAGTCATATTTACATGCTAATGGTGTGTTATGATTAATCATCAGCAGTACTACAGCTGAGAGTCTTAAAGTTCAGTGTGTGCGTCATCTTACAGCGTTTTTGGTGTCATTTCACACCAGCCAGGAAGAAACCACTTAGAAACCATCCAGAGTAACCTAGCGGCCACATAGCAACTACTCAGAACACCCCAGAAACTGCATAGCAACTACTTAGAACACCATAGCAACCACACAGAGCACACTAGCAACCGCATAGCAACTACTTAGAACACCCTAGCAACCACATAGTAACCACCCAGAGCACCCTAGCAACTGTGTGTTCTAAGTAGCAACCACATAGCAACTACTCAGAACACCCCAGAAACTGCATAGCAACTACTTAGAACACCATTGCAACCACACAGAGCACACTAGCAACCGCATAGCAACTACTTAGAACACCCTAGCAACCACATAGTAACCACCCAGAGCACCCTAACAACTGTGTGTTCTAAGTAGCAACCGCATAACAACTACTCAGAACACCCCAGAAACAGCATAGCAAATACTTAGAACACCATAGCAATCACACAGAGCACACTAGCAACCGCATCTGCTAAATTACTAAATGTAAATGCATAGCAACTACTTAGAACACACTAGCAACCACATAGTAACCACCCAGAACACCCTAGCAACTGTGGGTTCTATATAGGAACCACAAAACAACTACTCGGAACACCCCAGAAACAGCATAGCAACTATTTAGGACACCATTGCAACCACACAGAGCACACTAGCAACCGCGTCTGCTGAATTACTAAATGTAAATGCATAGCAACTACTTAGAACACACTAGCAACCACATAGTAACCACCCAGAGCACCCTAGCAACTGTGGGTTCTATATAGGAACCACAAAACAACTACTCGGAACACCCCAGAAACCACTCAGAGTACCCTAGCAACTGCATATCAGCTACTTAGGAAACTTAGCAATCACCAAGAACACCCTACAAACAGCATAGCAATTACTCAGCACACCACAAAAACGGCATAGCAATTACTTAGAACACCCTAGCAACCACACTGCAACAATTTAAACCACCCTAGAAACCACATAGCAGCCGCCTGGAAGACTCTTGCAATGGCATAGAAACCACCCAGGACACCCTAGCAACTGTGTGTTCTAAGTAGCAACCGCATAACAACTACTCAGAACACCCCAGAAACCACTCAGAGTACCCTAGCAACTGCATAACAACTACTTCGACCACCCTAGCAACAGCAAAGCAACTACTTAGGACACCCTAGCAACCAAATTACCAACTATTCAGGATACCACAGAAACTGCAAAGCAACTACATACAACACCCTAGCAACTGCATAGCAAAAATTTAGAATGCCCTAACAACCACATAGCAACCTCTCAAAAGACCCTAGCAATCACAAGAAACTACCTAAAACACCCTAGCAACTACTTAGGATACCTTAGCAACTGCACTGCAACTATTTAGCCCTAGCAACCACATAGCAACCAACCAAAAGACCCTAGCAATCACATAGAAAGTACCTAAAACACCCTAGCAACTACTTTGGATACCTTAGCAACTGCACTGCAAATATTTAGCCCTAGCAACCACACAGCAAACAACCAGAAGAAGCTAGTGACTTTTGGCTCGGACAGGAACACTTATTTTCTTCAGAAAATGTGCAAATGTAAGCAATACCGAATAATAATGTTCTTAAAAAGCTTTCAGAGTACATTAGCATGCTAAAACCATTCAGAAGACAGATAGAGATAGCAACACACCACCCACGTTTTCATCAGAACATATAAAAATGTTGATTTCAAAATAAATAACCGCATGCATGCATCTGCGATAAACGTCCATCTCTCTCACGTCCCTCAGCTTGTACTTTTTTCTGCTGATGCTGTAATCTCAAGAGTTAAGCATAAGGCCAGACAGCACAGGCACGTCTGCAGGACGTCTGTTAAACATCGCTTCATCTGGAAAGCATCAGCTGTGTACAAACATCTGATAGACGTCTCTAAGATGTCAGTTTTACATGCATTCTAAATCATAAACATCTTAAATGCATCTTCTAAACGTCTTTTTGACATCTGATAGGAGATGTATAGCAGATGAGCAAACGCTCTAAAAAATACGTCTAGCAGATGTAATGCAGACGTCAAATAGACGTCTCCGTGATGTAGCCTGTGTGTGCTATCAGGGGGGACATGTCTGAGAACTTTGCAATACGTGCATAAATTTACAAATCAAGTTTTAAAAATGTGTTCCTCATTTTTGAGCCTCTCTGGATAAAAGTGTCTGAATGCATGAATGTGTAATAAGGAGCGTGCGTGTCTGTGCGTCAGGTGGAGTTCACCTTTGATAAGAGCGTGATGATGGAGCTGCTGGCCGACTGTCGAGACTTACTGCTGAAGCTGGTGGAGAAGCACCTGACGCCCAAGTCTCTGGACCGCATCAGACACGTGTTCAACCATTACTCGGACCCGGAGCTGCTCACGCACCTGTACGACCCGCAGGGCACGCTGTGGCCCAAGCTCGGCAAGATCTGCAGCGGCCTGAACCGCATGATCGAGGAGGGCAAGCTCTGAACACAGAGCTGGACTGAAAGACTGGACTTCAGAGCTTCTGGACCTGTGCTGCTCACAGAGACACTGAGCTCAGGGAAGCAGAGAGGCACTCGGGTCTGAACGCATCTCTCATGTCTGATCGGGAGAGCCTCACTAAACACGTGCAGCTCATACTTCCATGAGACAGTCCACCCAAAAAAAAAAAAATCTGCATTCTGTCATTGTTTACTGACCTCATGTCATTGAACGACAACGTTCTCAGAAGGTTCTCTCAAAGTATGAACTAACATTCTTCCCGTGACGTTAACGGAACATTCACTCAAAGTTATGGCGTGACATACAAAACATTTAGTTAGCAAAACGTTAATATTTTTATTAGCTGGGAACTCGAGGAAGTAAATGGGGTCCAATAAAATACATTTAGTGTTCCACAGTCAGTTTTGGAACAAATAAATGATGACAGAATGATAATTTTTGGGTGTACTATCTCTTTAAAAAAATTGTTGTGCATAAAGAAAATTAATCCGATTGAGTTTTTGCATTTTAACATTCATTTGACCCATAAATATTAACACAGAGAGCTTACACAACACTGGATTTTATGCACAGTTCCACAGTGTTTACCAGTAAAACAATTACTGTTTTCATGTTTCGGTGTATTTTGCTGAAAAGCAACAGTTGGAAAATGAGACTGAAGCGTCTGACCTGAATAAAGTTTTAATAATAAAGTACAATTTTATTGTGTTTCGCGCATCTTCAGAAGCCTATTCTTCATCTCTGTGATCTTTTGATATGATCTGGATTATCTTTTTTGCACCAGACGCCCTGGGGACGACGTCTCGCCATGATTGGAGAAATGTAGCATTGCATCAGTGTCTCACTGCAAGTGAATGGGTGCCGTCAGAATGAGAGTCCAAACAGCTGATAAAAACATCACAAGTAATCCACAGCACTCCAGTCCATCAGTTAACATCTGGAGAAGACAAAAGCTGAAACTAATCCAGCATTAAGACGTTTTTAACTAAAATAAGAGTCTATAATCCATAATAACGCTTCCTCCAGTGAAAAAGTGCATCTGCTGTTGTCTCTCGCATCAAAATCCAGCCACATATGTGTTTAGAGCGGTTTAAACGCTGCTTGATCTGTGCAGATTTCTCTCCTGATTCACACCAGAACACTGACTCACTGGAGGAAG
>JADLZM010019196.1:703084-715770 GCA_018148995.1 Sinocyclocheilus maitianheensis | reverse complement strand
CACACACACACACACACACACACACACACACACACACACACACACACACACACACACACACACACGTCACTCACCCAGCCCTTGTTATTGAGCAGCCAGTCGTGCTGTTCTGAGATCAGATAAGAGGAGATCTGCTGGGCCACCGTCTCCACGCACCGCTCCCTCTGCATCTCCTTCAGCTGTGAGCACACCACGGCTCCGAAGGCCACCAGACTCACGATCCGGCCCCAGTTAGTGGTGTCGTCTCTGAACATCGTCTTTGCTATACAGCCGATGAAGCTCAAGTCGTCCGGCTGAGAGTCCAGCTGCAGACGCTGCAGCATCCCTGCAGAAAACCCAAACACTTCAGCAACTCCACCCACAACATCAACTCATGCTTTACGATCCGCCACATCAGAAACCTCACGCACAGATACTGACGTCTAATGCACATTCATTCCCCGCCGCTTTTATGATTAATTCATGCTCCGAACAACAGACGGTAACAAATAATGACGAGAAACTAAAAACAGGAAAGGAGGATTAAACAGACAAGATTTGAGAAGTACAATTATTAAAATCAGGAAAAGAATCGCAAACTAGAGCTGTTTTAGCTTTGATACCATAATTTTGAAACTGTTTATATTTTCAGCATTTGTGTGTATTGTCATTATATGTATATGCATCTGTCCGAGTGAGTCTGTCCGTCCGTCCGTCCGTGCGGGTGAGTCCGTCCGTCCGTCCGCGCGAGTCTGCTGAGTCCGACCGTCCGTCTGTCCGTGCCAGTGAGTCTGACCGGCCGTCCGTGCGAGTCTGATGAGGCCGACCGTCCGTCCGTCCGTGCGGGTGAGTCCGTCCGTCCGTCCGCGCGAGTCTGCTGAGTCCGACCGTCCGTCTGTCCGTGCCAGTGAGTCTGACCGGCCGTCCGTGCGAGTCTGATGAGGCCGACCGTCCGTCCGTCCGTGCGGGTGAGTCCGTCCGTCCGTCCGCGCGAGTCTGCTGAGTCCGACCGTCCGTCTGTCCGTGCCAGTGAGTCTGACCGGCCGTCCGTGCGAGTCTGATGAGGCCGACCGTCCGTCCGTCCGTGCGGGTGAGTCCGTCCGTCCGTCCGCGCGAGTCTGCTGAGTCCGACCGTCCGTCTGTCCGTGCCAGTGAGTCTGACCGGCCGTCCGTGCGAGTCTGATGAGGCCGACCGTCCGTCCGTCCGTGCGGGTGAGTCCGTCCGTCCGTCCGCGCGAGTCTGCTGAGTCCGACCGTCCGTCTGTCCGTGCCAGTGAGTCTGACCGGCCGTCCGTGCGAGTCTGATGAGGCCGACCGTCCGTCCGTCCGTGCGGGTGAGTCCGTCCGTCCGTCCGCGCGAGTCTGCTGAGTCCGACCGTCCGTCTGTCCGTGCCAGTGAGTCTGACCGGCCGTCCGTGCGAGTCTGATGAGGCCGACCGTCCGTCCGTCCGTGCGGGTGAGTCCGTCCGTCCGTCCGCGCGAGTCTGCTGAGTCCGACCGTCCGTCTGTCCGTGCCAGTGAGTCTGACCGGCCGTCCGTGCGAGTCTGATGAGGCCGACCGTCCGTCCGTCCGTGCGGGTGAGTCCGTCCGTCCGTCCGCGCGAGTCTGCTGAGTCCGACCGTCCGTCTGTCCGTGCCAGTGAGTCTGACCGGCCGTCCGTGCGAGTCTGATGAGGCCGACCGTCCGTCCGTCCGTGCGGGTGAGTCCGTCCGTCCGTCCGCGCGAGTCTGCTGAGTCCGACCGTCCGTCTGTCCGTGCCAGTGAGTCTGACCGGCCGTCCGTGCGAGTCTGATGAGGCCGACCGTCCGTCCGTCCGTGCGGGTGAGTCCGTCCGTCCGTCCGCGCGAGTCTGCTGAGTCCGACCGTCCGTCTGTCCGTGCCAGTGAGTCTGACCGGCCGTCCGTGCGAGTCTGATGAGGCCGACCGTCCGTCCGTCCGTGCGGGTGAGTCCGTCCGTCCGTCCGCGCGAGTCTGCTGAGTCCGACCGTCCGTCTGTCCGTGCCAGTGAGTCTGACCGGCCGTCCGTGCGAGTCTGATGAGGCCGACCGTCCGTCCGTCCGTGCGGGTGAGTCCGTCCGTCCGTCCGCGCGAGTCTGCTGAGTCCGACCGTCCGTCTGTCCGTGCCAGTGAGTCTGACCGGCCGTCCGTGCGAGTCTGATGAGGCCGACCGTCCGTCCGTCCGTGCGGGTGAGTCCGTCCGTCCGTCCGCGCGAGTCTGCTGAGTCCGACCGTCCGTCTGTCCGTGCCAGTGAGTCTGACCATCCGTCTGTTTGTGTGTATTGTCATTATACGTATATATGTGTATATGTGTGCATGTATACGTGTATATCGGCTTGCATAAATTGCGCATTCTATAGTCGCTCGTTAAACCCGATTTCGTTCCACCCACCGCTTTAGAAATATTCTATTTAGTCTATTTAACTCAAACCCAGTTTATAGGGGGATCTGCGCAATAGACTTCCGGTTCCGGTGCAAGCGTTTTGCATATGCTTCGTTAATTATGAAGCCGTTTTACGCAAGACGCCTTCAGAGTAAAGATACAAAAATCATCATAACCAACGTCCATCACCAATAACTTGTATTATTTTGACTAACATTCCGATATATAAATTTAATAAAACCTCAAAAATAGCTAGCTAGTTTAACGGATTATCTTAAGTCCATAGATATCGCTATTAATTACTACGGCTGATAACGCGTTCCCCGACAAGCGGAAGCGATGAGAGCCGTTTCCGGGTTTGGTCAGGTGACCCTATTCTCCTGTTGCAGTTCGAAGAATCGCAGTGACGAACTTCGCGGTTTGACCAAATAAAATAAAATAAACCTGACCGAGAAACATTAACTTCAAGTCATTTAAGGTCAAATAGCTACAAAAAAAAAAAAAACTAAAACAATAAAACAATCAAACTTAAAAGTTAAATTTTTTTTTTACAATTTTTGTAGCGTTGGCTAGTATTAAAAACACATGGAAAGGAAGTTGTACAGTAGAGCAATAACACATTTACGGATTATTATTATTATTCGATTAACTGACAACAAACGACGCGTCTGAATTAATAGCGTCTCGACTGCGCATGCGCCGTACCTCTGTAAGTGATCTGGTGCTTTACGAGGACGTCCGCGACGACGCGTGTCATCGTCGGTAACGCGTGATGGCGCTTCCGGTCCGGGAGGCTCATTCCGGTGTGCGTGCGATAGAAATCCAACAGAAGCTGCCGCGTGTCGGAACCGAGCTCCTGCGGGTCCGGGGTGGCCGGTAGAGAGCCGTCTCCCGCGGACACGAACCGTCCGTCCAGCTGCAGGCCTCTCAGGCCGTTCGTCCCGGGCCTCAGCGGCTTCAGCGCGGCGTCCGTCTCCTCCGCGAGGACACCCAACGCGGCCATCTGTCTCAGAGTCATATTTCCGATCACGACGCGAAAGAAAACTTAAAATAGAGTTGAAGGTTAAAGCGTAGTCTGTGAAGGAGATAGTGCTCGTGTTGGTCGACACTCTTGTTTTGGAGAGCGAAGCGGAAGTAGCTGCGACGCTGAACGCTTTTATAGATACCCTGCGTCGTGACGTATTCCATAACTCCTCCCCTTAAAGCCTTATATGGGCTTCCTACTAGACTTTTCCCGGGAATTACTTCATTTGTTCCCTTCGAGTCATTTCGAGCTGGCTGTGGCTGGAATAAACCCATCAAGGTTATAAATAACGCGTTATATACGTCAAACTGCCATAAAATGGAGCTGAAACGAGTGAAATACAGGCTTAATGCAATAGCTAATTAGTTAGTGTGTCAAAACGTTAAACTGATACTAACAACCCTCTGATTCACTTACACTTGAACTGAACAATGTGGGTCAAGCTGAGGTCAGACTGACATTTAACAAGCTGTGCTATTAACAGCAAGCCAGAGAGACCATGCTTCATTTAAGACATTCTAATGGTATATATATATATATATGCATTACAAGTAACGCAGATTACTTTTTTTCAATTTTTCAAGTAACTACGCATTACTTTCAAATTTACAACAAAATATTTTTCAGATAAGTTACTTTGTTTCCCCATTTATTGACTGTTGAGAGAAACTAGGAGTGAGTCTTATTAACTTTACTCTTCCTGTGAATGTATGCAGTGCCACACCTGACAAAATTAGAAATAAATAAATATATAAAGAAATGTAAAAAATAACATCTCTATTTTATATCCGTTAACGATTGTTTCAAGTGAAGCAAATGTTAATATGGTTTTGATTTTGGTTTCAGTTTTAGTTAACTATAATAACCCGGTCGCAAATAAAACTTCTCAATTTGATTAATTAGGGTTAAATGCAGTAATAACATGCTAATAATCAAAACTTCCCCACATTCACTCATTGATTCACTCAAATTACAGATTTATAAAATAACGATTCTTCGTATTCGACAATAGTAGAGATTCTGAACAGAGGGTCACTGAAGGGTTAATGACTAAATACGATTTTTAAGATATTTACTTTGATATTTTAATCAACGTGGGGAACTGCGCCAACTCTCATCAAACAAGAGAGAGATTTAAAACTTGAGCTGTTGAAATTGTAGCATTTCGCAATCGGCTTGCTTACATTGCGCATTCTATAGTCGCGCGTTAAACCCGATTTCGTTCCACCCACCGCTTTAGAAATATTCTATTTAGTCTATTTAACTCAAACCCAGTTTATAGGGGGTTCTGCGCAAGAGAGTTCCGGTTCCGGTGCAAGCGTTTTGCATATGCTTCGTTAATTATGAAGCCGTTTTACGCAAGACGCCTTCAGAGTAAAGATACAAAAATCATCATAACCAACGTCCATCAGCCATAACTTGTATTATTTTCACTAACGTTTAGATATTAACGTATTAGATTATTATTACAAATAAATACATGTAAAAATAAATATGCAAAGAAAAGTAAAAATACAAAAATAAATAATTATTTATACTTTTATTTCCTTATTTATGTATATTTAATTTTTTTTCCACATTTATTTATTTTTTCTTTTATTTCTAATTTTGTCAGGTTTGGCATTATACGTGAAAGGGCCTTTACAGTTGACAAAAAAATCTAACTTTTTTGCTTGTTTGTTTGTTTTATAATTAAAAAATAAACAAGCAAGCCTAGCCTAGGTGACAAAAAGTAATGGAAAAGTAACGTAGTGCATTACTTTTCATAAAAAGTAACTAATGCAATGCATTAGTTACTTTTTTGCTAATTGGAATTAGTAACTCAATTAGTTACTTTTTTATGGAGTAACGCAATATTTTAATGCATTGCTTTTAAAAGTAACTTTCCCCAACACTGTATAAAAAATATGTACTGTAATATATATATATATATATATATATATATATATATATATATATATAATTTGTTAATTTATTTATATTTATATTTAAAATTTTATCAATTTCTTTTTCTTTCATTATTACAGGAGCAGCCTGGAGACCTGCCACAGAGAGAGAGAAGATCAGACACACACTTCAGGAGCAGCCTGGAGACCTGCCACAGAGAGAGAGAAGATCAGACACACACTTCAGGAGCAGCCTGGAGACCTGCCACAGAGAGAGAGAAGATCAGACACACACTTCAGGAGCAGCCTGGAGACCTGCCACAGAGAGAGAGAAGATCAGACACACACTTCAGGAGCAGCCTGGAGACCTGCCACAGAGAGAGAGAAGATCAGACACACACTTCAGGAGCAGCCTGGAGACCTGCCACAGAGAGAGAGAAGATCAGACACACACTTCAGGAGCAGCCTGGAGACCTGCCACAGAGAGAGAGAAGATCAGACACACACTTCAGGAGCAGCCTGGAGACCTGCCACAGAGAGAGAGAAGATCAGACACACACTTCAGGAGCAGCCTGGAGACCTGCCACAGAGAGAGAGAAGATCAGACACACACTTCAGGAGCAGCCTGGAGACCTGCCACAGAGAGAGAGAAGATCAGACACACACTTCAGGAGCAGCCTGGAGACCTGCCACAGAGAGAGAGAAGATCAGACACACACTTCAGGAGCAGCCTGGAGACCTGCCACAGAGAGAGAGAAGATCAGACACACACTTCAGGAGCAGCCTGGAGACCTGCCACAGAGAGAGAGAAGATCAGACACACACTTCAGGAGCAGCCTGGAGACCTGCCACAGAGAGAGAGAAGATCAGACACACACTTCAGGAGCAGCCTGGAGACCTGCCACAGAGAGAGAGAAGATCAGACACACACTTCAGGAGCAGCCTGGAGACCTGCCACAGAGAGAGAGAAGATCAGACACACACTTCAGGAGCAGCCTGGAGACCTGCCACAGAGAGAGAGAAGATCAGACACACACTTCAGGAGCAGCCTGGAGACCTGCCACAGAGAGAGAGAAGATCAGACACACACTTCAGGAGCAGCCTGGAGACCTGCCACAGAGAGAGAGAAGATCAGACACACACTTCAGGAGCAGCCTGGAGACCTGCCACAGAGAGAGAGAAGATCAGACACACACTTCAGGAGCAGCCTGGAGACCTGCCACAGAGAGAGAGAAGATCAGACACACACTTCAGGAGCAGCCTGGAGACCTGCCACAGAGAGAGAGAAGATCAGACACACACTTCAGGAGCAGCCTGGAGACCTGCCACAGAGAGAGAGAAGATCAGACACACACTTCAGGAGCAGCCTGGAGACCTGCCACAGAGAGAGAGAAGATCAGACACACACTTCAGGAGCAGCCTGGAGACCTGCCACAGAGAGAGAGAAGATCAGACACACACTTCAGGAGCAGCCTGGAGACCTGCCACAGAGAGAGAGAAGATCAGACACACACTTCAGGAGCAGCCTGGAGACCTGCCACAGAGAGAGAGAAGATCAGACACACACTTCAGGAGCAGCCTGGAGACCTGCCACAGAGAGAGAGAAGATCAGACACACACTTCAGGAGCAGCCTGGAGACCTGCCACAGAGAGAGAGAAGATCAGACACACACTTCAGGAGCAGCCTGGAGACCTGCCACAGAGAGAGAGAAGATCAGACACACACTTCAGGAGCAGCCTGGAGACCTGCCACAGAGAGAGAGAAGATCAGACACACACTTCAGGAGCAGCCTGGAGACCTGCCACAGAGAGAGAGAAGATCAGACACACACTTCAGGAGCAGCCTGGAGACCTGCCACAGAGAGAGAGAAGATCAGACACACACTTCAGGAGCAGCCTGGAGACCTGCCACAGAGAGAGAGAAGATCAGACACACACTTCAGGAGCAGCCTGGAGACCTGCCACAGAGAGAGAGAAGATCAATTTTTTAAATGCATTGCATTTTGACTTTTTTATTTATCACTTATTGTCTAGATATGATTACCTTCTCTCTATATATGTTCATTTATTTAAATGTAAAATTGTACACACACACACATTCAATTTATTTTTGTATTTTTGGACATTTTAAATGTTTATTTTTTTTTTATTAGTTATGACTTACTGATTTGATATGATTACTTTTTGTTAAGAATTTTCAATAAATCCTCTAAACGCCGCTGATAGTGAACTCTGCTGGATATTGGTGATATCAAATACAGATCACTGGATATATACAGTATTCAAAAAATTCTTTACAGTCAAAAAAAGTCAAAGGAGAACTCAGAGCAAAGCTTAACTTAATGTAAACATTTATTTCAAATACTAACATCAAATCTTTGCCAAATATTCAACACACTCACACATAGACACTCACTCACGCACACACACACTCTCTCTCTCGCACTCTCTCACTCTCTCTCTCTCTCGCACTCTCTCACTCTCTCTCTCTCTCGCACTCTCTCACTCTCTCTCTCTCTCGCACTCTCTCACTCTCTCTCTCTCTCGCACTCTCTCACTCTCTCTCTCTCTCGCACTCTCTCACTCTCTCTCTCTCTCGCACTCTCTCACTCTCTCTCTCTCTCGCACTCTCTCACTCTCTCTCTCTCTCGCACTCTCTCACTCTCTCTCTCTCTCGCACTCTCTCACTCTCTCTCTCTCTCGCACTCTCTCACTCTCTCTCTCTCTCGCACTCTCTCACTCTCTCTCTCTCTCGCACTCTCTCACTCTCTCTCTCTCTCGCACTCTCTCACTCTCTCTCTCTCTCGCACTCTCTCACTCTCTCTCTCTCTCGCACTCTCTCACTCTCTCTCTCTCTCGCACTCTCTCACTCTCTCTCTCTCTCGCACTCTCTCACTCTCTCTCTCTCTCGCACTCTCTCACTCTCTCTCTCTCTCGCACTCTCTCACTCTCTCTCTCTCTCGCACTCTCTCACTCTCTCTCTCTCTCGCACTCTCTCACTCTCTCTCTCTCTCGCACTCTCTCACTCTCTCTCTCTCTCGCACTCTCTCACTCTCTCTCTCTCTCGCACTCTCTCACTCTCTCTCTCTCTCGCACTCTCTCACTCTCTCTCTCTCTCGCACTCTCTCACTCTCTCTCTCTCTCGCACTCTCTCACTCTCTCTCTCTCTCGCACTCTCTCACTCTCTCTCTCTCTCGCACTCTCTCACTCTCTCTCTCTCTCGCACTCTCTCACTCTCTCTCTCTCTCGCACTCTCTCACTCTCTCTCTCTCTCGCACTCTCTCACTCTCTCTCTCTCTCGCACTCTCTCACTCTCTCTCTCTCTCGCACTCTCTCACTCTCTCTCTCTCTCGCACTCTCTCACTCTCTCTCTCTCTCGCACTCTCTCACTCTCTCTCTCTCTCGCACTCTCTCACTCTCTCTCTCTCTCGCACTCTCTCACTCTCTCTCTCTCTCGCACTCTCTCACTCTCTCTCTCTCTCGCACTCTCTCACTCTCTCTCTCTCTCGCACTCTCTCACTCTCTCTCTCTCTCGCACTCTCTCACTCTCTCTCTCTCTCGCACTCTCTCACTCTCTCTCTCTCTCGCACTCTCTCACTCTCTCTCTCTCTCGCACTCTCTCACTCTCTCTCTCTCTCGCACTCTCTCACTCTCTCTCTCTCTCGCACTCTCTCACTCTCTCTCTCTCTCGCACTCTCTCACTCTCTCTCTCTCTCGCACTCTCTCACTCTCTCTCTCTCTCGCACTCTCTCACTCTCTCTCTCTCTCGCACTCTCTCACTCTCTCTCTCTCTCGCACTCTCTCACTCTCTCTCTCTCTCGCACTCTCTCACTCTCTCTCTCTCTCGCACTCTCTCACTCTCTCTCTCTCTCGCACTCTCTCACTCTCTCTCTCTCTCGCACTCTCTCACTCTCTCTCTCTCTCGCACTCTCTCACTCTCTCTCTCTCTCGCACTCTCTCACTCTCTCTCTCTCTCGCACTCTCTCACTCTCTCTCTCTCTCGCACTCTCTCACTCTCTCTCTCTCTCGCACTCTCTCACTCTCTCTCTCTCTCGCACTCTCTCACTCTCTCTCTCTCTCGCACTCTCTCACTCTCTCTCTCTCTCGCACTCTCTCACTCTCTCTCTCTCTCGCACTCTCTCACTCTCTCTCTCTCTCGCACTCTCTCACTCTCTCTCTCTCTCGCACTCTCTCACTCTCTCTCTCTCTCGCACTCTCTCACTCTCTCTCTCTCTCGCACTCTCTCACTCTCTCTCTCTCTCGCACTCTCTCACTCTCTCTCTCTCTCGCACTCTCTCACTCTCTCTCTCTCTCGCACTCTCTCACTCTCTCTCTCTCTCGCACTCTCTCACTCTCTCTCTCTCTCGCACTCTCTCACTCTCTCTCTCTCTCGCACTCTCTCACTCTCTCTCTCTCTCGCACTCTCTCACTCTCTCTCTCTCTCGCACTCTCTCACTCTCTCTCTCTCTCGCACTCTCTCACTCTCTCTCTCTCTCGCACTCTCTCACTCTCTCTCTCTCTCGCACTCTCTCACTCTCTCTCTCTCTCGCACTCTCTCACTCTCTCTCTCTCTCGCACTCTCTCACTCTCTCTCTCTCTCGCACTCTCTCACTCTCTCTCTCTCTCGCACTCTCTCACTCTCTCTCTCTCTCGCACTCTCTCACTCTCTCTCTCTCTCGCACTCTCTCACTCTCTCTCTCTCTCGCACTCTCTCACTCTCTCTCTCTCTCGCACTCTCTCACTCTCTCTCTCTCTCGCACTCTCTCACTCTCTCTCTCTCTCGCACTCTCTCACTCTCTCTCTCTCTCGCACTCTCTCACTCTCTCTCTCTCTCGCACTCTCTCACTCTCTCTCTCTCTCGCACTCTCTCACTCTCTCTCTCTCTCGCACTCTCTCACTCTCTCTCTCTCTCGCACTCTCTCACTCTCTCTCTCTCTCGCACTCTCTCACTCTCTCTCTCTCTCGCACTCTCTCACTCTCTCTCTCTCTCGCACTCTCTCACTCTCTCTCTCTCTCGCACTCTCTCACTCTCTCTCTCTCTCGCACTCTCTCACTCTCTCTCTCTCTCGCACTCTCTCACTCTCTCTCTCTCTCGCACTCTCTCACTCTCTCTCTCTCTCGCACTCTCTCACTCTCTCTCTCTCTCGCACTCTCTCACTCTCTCTCTCTCTCGCACTCTCTCACTCTCTCTCTCTCTCGCACTCTCTCACTCTCTCTCTCTCTCGCACTCTCTCACTCTCTCTCTCTCTCGCACTCTCTCACTCTCTCTCTCTCTCGCACTCTCTCACTCTCTCTCTCTCTCGCACTCTCTCACTCTCTCTCTCTCTCGCACTCTCTCACTCTCTCTCTCTCTCGCACTCTCTCACTCTCTCTCTCTCTCGCACTCTCTCACTCTCTCTCTCTCTCGCACTCTCTCACTCTCTCTCTCTCTCGCACTCTCTCACTCTCTCTCTCTCTCGCACTCTCTCACTCTCTCTCTCTCTCGCACTCTCTCACTCTCTCTCTCTCTCGCACTCTCTCACTCTCTCTCTCTCTCGCACTCTCTCACTCTCTCTCTCTCTCGCACTCTCTCACTCTCTCTCTCTCTCGCACTCTCTCACTCTCTCTCTCTCTCGCACTCTCTCACTCTCTCTCTCTCTCGCACTCTCTCACTCTCTCTCTCTCTCGCACTCTCTCACTCTCTCTCTCTCTCGCACTCTCTCACTCTCTCTCTCTCTCGCACTCTCTCACTCTCTCTCTCTCTCGCACTCTCTCACTCTCTCTCTCTCTCGCACTCTCTCACTCTCTCTCTCTCTCGCACTCTCTCACTCTCTCTCTCTCTCGCACTCTCTCACTCTCTCTCTCTCTCGCACTCTCTCACTCTCTCTCTCTCTCGCACTCTCTCACTCTCTCTCTCTCTCGCACTCTCTCACTCTCTCTCTCTCTCGCACTCTCTCACTCTCTCTCTCTCTCGCACTCTCTCACTCTCTCTCTCTCTCGCACTCTCTCACTCTCTCTCTCTCTCGCACTCTCTCACTCTCTCTCTCTCTCGCACTCTCTCACTCTCTCTCTCTCTCGCACTCTCTCACTCTCTCTCTCTCTCGCACTCTCTCACTCTCTCTCTCTCTCGCACTCTCTCACTCTCTCTCTCTCTCGCACTCTCTCACTCTCTCTCTCTCTCGCACTCTCTCACTCTCTCTCTCTCTCGCACTCTCTCACTCTCTCTCTCTCTCGCACTCTCTCACTCTCTCTCTCTCTCGCACTCTCTCACTCTCTCTCTCTCTCGCACTCTCTCACTCTCTCTCTCTCTCGCACTCTCTCACTCTCTCTCTCTCTCGCACTCTCTCACTCTCTCTCTCTCTCGCACTCTCTCACTCTCTCTCTCTCTCGCACTCTCTCACTCTCTCTCTCTCTCTCTCTCACACACACACACACTCACTCACGTGCTAAATTTCTGTAAATTTATCACTGTATTACTGTAATAATCACTGTAAATTGAACAGATAATTACAAAGAAATGGCAAGTAACACGTGTTTAAACATGAAATTTCCATGCAAAACGACTTCTTCCGGTGTACTTCAGACGTTCCTGTTTAATTCAGTGCGCTACTCTCCTCTTTTTCTCTCAGCACTGTTTTAGTGCACTGAATTCTGATTCTATAATCGCCAGAGTCTGGGTTTCTGTCCCAGGTTCGGATATCTCTCCTTCAGTTTGGCCTCTTCAGACAGGACTGGGTTACAGGGCTTTTCTGGAGAATCCTGCAAACACACATATTTAATCATCAGTTCATATTGTTTGTACTGACAGTGATACATCTGTTTGTTTATTATATATTGTCTATATCAGTTTTTTGTTTTTTTAAGTTTGGGATCAGTTAGTTTTTTAATGTGTTTTAAAGAAGTCTCTTCTGTTCATCAAGGCTGCATTTATTTGATCAGAAACACAGAAAATACAGTAAAATTGTGAAATATTTTTATAATCTAAAATATCTGTTTTCTGTGTGAATCTCTGTTAAACTGTAATGTATTTCTGTGATGTGCAGCTGTATTTTCAGCATCATTACTCCAGTCTTCAGTGTCACATGATCTTCAGAAATCAGTATAATATGCTGATTCATAATTTTTTTGGAACCTGTGATATTTTTTCAGAATTCTTTGATCAATACAAAAATAAAAAGAACAGCATTTATTCAAAATAGAAACTTTTGTAACAATATACACACTACTGTTCAAAAGTTTAGGGTCAGTATTTTCTTTCTTTCTTTCATTTTTTAGTTTTTTTTTGGAAACAAATGAAAGCTTTTATTCAGCAAGGATGTGTTCAGTTGATAAAAAGTGATAATAAAGACATACATTGTTAGAAAAGATTTATATTTTGAACAAATGCTGTTCTTTTCTTTCTTTTCTTTTACTTTTTATTCATCAAACAATCCTTAA